>JARHVA010001931.1:2640000-2780000 GCA_037957365.1 Torreya grandis | reverse complement strand
TCCACTTTAAAAGATATCTTGGCTAAAGTTGTGTTTGCATCCCTGACTAGCCCCTCCCCTCCTCCCTTAGATCCTAATATTATTCCTTGCCCAATCTCTCCTTATTCCATTGCATGTAAAGATGATTGGTTGGATAAAGACCTAGTTATCTAAGAAATTAGACCCTCTTAGCTTCTTACATCCCCATCAAGATGCTTAGGGGAGTCTAGGCAATCCTCCCCTTTTGAATGCTAGTGATCCTTAGTAAACAAATGAGAAATATATGATATAAGTATGGAGATGAATGAAGAACCATGGATGAACATGTAAAATAAGAAGGGTAGAAAATATTGAATGTTGGTGAGGATTAAAAAAATGCAGGTAAACCCTCATCCCAAAGTGCAAAGAAAGTATAAATAGATAAATAGGTTGTAAAGGGTACACAAATGACCCTTAGACACTTCCCAAACAATAAGAAATGAAATTTATCTCTTGTAATATAATGGGGTTGAATAACCCCAATAAACAAATACTATCAAGAAATCTAATTGTGAAGTACAAACTTGATATTGTTTTGTTTCAATAATCTAAAATGTGTATGGAAATACTCATGAATATTAGATCTATAATCTAGGACAAGGATTTATGTAGCTATAGCAACACTAGATGTGTGTCTAGTGGTGTTTCTGGACTCCAAGGTCCTAAATGACAATCCCCTAAATGTAATAGAGTCCCTTATTACCATATTTTTCTAGGATATTCTTTCTAAAAATGATTGGGTCCTTACTAATGTGTATGTTCCAAACTCCAAAAATGATAGGCATAGATTATGGGAATATATCAAAGACTTTAGAAACCATTTCAAAAATCAATGTTAGATGGTGGAAAGGGACATTAACTCTTTCTTGACCCTTCGAGATAAGAAAGGAGGAACCTGATCCCTGATTGATAACATGATGGAATTTAATGAGTTCATTATTGAACTTGGGATTTTTTGATGTGGACCTAAAGGGAAATCCTTATACATGTTCCAACAAGAGATTTGGGGATAATATAATCTAAGTAAAACTTTATAGGTTATTGATATCTCTTAACTGGAATCTTGATTCAACTAGTTCTCTTTCTTCTTTGCCAAGGATAAAATTAGACCATAACCCACTTCTTTTGTAAAGTAAGAAGATGTCCAGAGCCAAATATACTCCCTTTAGATTTTAGAAAATGTGGATTTACAATCAATAATTGAAATATTCCATAAAGGAATGGTGGCTATTCTTGATTCACAAATCTAATATGTATACCCTAGTAATGAAGCTTAAACATGTCAAGAATAAACTCAAAGTATGGAATAAGGAAGTCCTTGGGAACATCTTCCTCTAGAAATAATTCTTATAGGATGAATTACCAATTTATAATGAGAAATTAATTCTTTTGGACCCAAATTTACTCTCCAATGAAAATAAAAGGAACTTCTTAGTCTCTTTGACACTCTGGAAGGTAAGGAAGGAACTTATTGAAGGTAGAGATCCAAGAAGATCTAGTTAAGGAGGGGGATAGAAACATAAATTTATTTCATACATCTACATCTAGGAATCATCAACACCTATTCATCTCATAAATAAAATGGGAGGATGACATATAGTATAAGTAAGAAAAAGCTATTGAGGGTCAAATTATTAATTTTTATAAAAATTTACCAGCCTTTGTTCCCTCCTAAGATGTTTATCTAGAAGATCAAGTGGTTAGTCTCATTGCAGGGGTTATATCTAAGGAGGATAATTCTTCCATCCTTCCCTCCCTCAGATGATGAAATAAGAAATATTTTATTTTATTTTCAAGGAGACAAAGCCTTAAGTCTTGATGGTTTTCCCCCTTTCTTCTTTTAGGTTTTCTAGGACATTATTTAAACCAAAGTCTGTCTGGTAGTCTCAGAGTCATGTAAAGAGGGTACCATGCTAAAATATTTTAACAACACTTTCCTTGTACTTTTCATAAATAAATTGGGGGCCTCTTACCTAATTTATTTTATTCCCATTAGTTTATGCTCCACCTTTTAAAAAAATTGCACAAAATGTTTATCCTTAAAAATTCAAATCTTTCTAGACAATATGACTACGGATCAACAAGGGGCCTTCAACTTTGGTAGATATATACTAGATGGTATTATTATATCCCAAAAAACCATTTAATCAATATAAAAATCTTCTAGATAAGTAATATTTCTCAAACTAGATATGAATAAGGCCTATAACAGAGTCTCATGGCAATTCCTTGATAAAATTATTTTTAGTTTCAGATTTAATCAGGATATCAAAAACCTAATCTCCTCATGCATCACTACTCCTATGTTTTTATTTATTATTAATTGTGTTTCTAGGTGTTTTTTCCTTTATGGAAAAAGGATAAAATAAGGGACCCTCTCTCCCTATATCTTTTCATCATTATGGCTGAGTCCTTGAGTAAGATGATCAACAAGGCTAGAACCTTTAACATTATCAAAGGTATCATAGTGGATCCTAACACTAGACCAGTAACTCATCAACAATTTATGGATGATATAATAATTATGGGGGAATATTTAGTTACTAAACACAAGTGCTATAAAAAATCATAGAAATTTATAAGATCATCTTTGGTCATAACTTAAAATTCTATAAAAGTTCATTATTAATCATTAATACTCTAGATTCCTTACATGATAAGATATCTAGAATTATGGGTTATGTTATTAACAACCTTCCTTCTTCATATCTTGGTATTCCTCTCTTTGATGGCCCCAATGAAATCTTAATTTTAGAATCCTCTCATTGATAGGATCTAGAGGAAGTTATCTAGGTGGAGAGGAAATATCCTATCGCAAGCCAAAAAATTATAACTTTTAACAATTTCCCTTCAAAGTATCCTGGTTTACTTCATGTCATTTTTCATACTCAAAAAGGTAGTGGAAAAAATCAAACAAGTTCAAAAAAATATCCTTTGGAGAGGGTCTAAGGATAGATTCAAGTTTCCCCTCATTTCCTGGAATAAGGCTTGCCTTTCAACATTGAAAGGAGAATTGGGATTGAGAAGGGTGAGATACATTAACCAGGATATTCTAGGGAAAAAAGCTTAGAGGGTGATCAAGGAAGATAAATTTTGGACTAAAATCACAAGGGCCAAAAATATGAATTCTGGAGAAGGTTACTCCTTTCTTTCAAAAGAAGGTCCTATTAATGATTCAACTTTCTAGTGAGCCTTGAGAGTAGGAAATGATATTTTAAAATAAGGCCTCAAATGGAATATAAGAAGGGAATAAAGTTGATTTCTAGAAAGATCCTTGGATCCAGTCCCCTATAGCTTCCTTTGTCCAAGATCTATATTTGATCAATTTCTTCAAAGATATTATTGGTCACAAGGTTTTTGATTACTAAGAGGTTTTTAAATTCAGACAAATATGTAAGATTTTTCATAAATTTGATTCCAAATAGCACAAAAAAAATCATCTTTGAATAATTAAATTTAACTCTCCAGAATATTCACATTAGCATCTTCATGAAAGAGGATGACATTATTTGGAAAGATGATCCCAACAACCTCTACTCTGTTAAATCTAACTATTTTTCCCTTTGGGATCATGATGAGCCTAAGGAAAATTGGAATATCTTATGGATAAAAAACCTCATCCCCAAGATCAATGTCTTCTTCTAGTTGCTACCCAAAATAAGATTTAAATAGTGGATAATTTGATGAGAAGGGGGATTCCTATCCTTAACTAGTGTGCACTTTATAGATAGGAGGCCGAATCAACAAAGAATTTATTCTTCTTTTGTCATTTTCCTTCCTCCATATTTTTCTCTTTCTTTAGCCTATCTAACTATTCTTGGGCCACCCTAGGAAGCATCAGAGATATTATTACCCAATGGAAACCACCTTGGGAATCTCCCCATTTGAAATTTTGGTGGAACCTAGCCCTACCCCATATTTTCTAAGGAATCTAGTTATCTATAAACTTTATTATTATTTATAGCCATAGGCCTTCACCCCTCTCAATATTTAAGAGAATCATGTCCCTACTAAAGGAAAATTGGTTTTCCTTTTATTCTTCTTTTGATAAGCCTAGTTCCCCTCTCTTCTCCAAGATTCTTTGTTAGTTAAATCTTATCATTCTAGATACCCCCCACAAATAAGGAGTTGATAGATTAAAATTTAAATGGTATTTACCTCTACTTAATTAGCTTAAATTGAATTTTAATGAGAATACTAAAGACAACCTAGGCCCAATTGGTGTAGGAGGTGTAATGAAGGATTCTTCTAGGAATCTTAGGGTGGTTTATGTGGGTCCCATGGGTACCCAAATGAAACATGTTTCAAAATCACAAGAAGTTCTTTGGGGAATTGACCTTATAGCTAAACTAGGGATGCAATTTCTTCAAATTGAAGGTGATTATATGAACATCATAAATTATATAGGTCTGAATCACTCATCTTAGAACATTGACACCATAATAAATGATGAAAAAAATATCATGTCTCATTTCAAATGGGTGTCATTGCACACATGTAAAGAGAGGGGAATAAATACATTGATACGATGGAAAATATTAGGGTTAATTCAAGTTAGTTTAATAATTGACACAAAATTAATGCTCCTACTAATGTCATTCCCCTCATTGACTTAGATAGAGGATAATATACACATAGTAATGGTGAATTTAATGTTGAATCATATCAAGCTTAAGGGATTAGATGGTTATTAATGCAAATATATTATTATCTATCCCTTTATTAATATTTTTCACAATTGAATCAAATAAAATCCATAACATTATTTTATTTGGTCTCAATTCTAGCATGGAAAATGTCACAAAGGGTTTGAATAGGGAAGCTTTTGGTAAAAGCCTATAGAACCATACAATGGGTAGTGATTATGACTAGTTTGAGATAATTTATTATGAGGAAGCTAATATAGATGAGTAGTTTTGGCATAAAATGGTGAAGGATGGCTGTTCTAATTTCATGGAGCATCTAGTCGACCATTACACAAGACTATCAAAGGACTTTACTTGAGGGTGGAAAGACCGAGAGGTTCATATGCATGGATTGAGGATCCTGATAACTAAGGAACTAATCAAGGATATTATTAGAATGGATTGATTTTTTATTTAAGTATTTAAGGAGAATAAATGGAAGGATGATCTCATAAAAATCTTCTTCAGTAAGGAAAAAATCAAGACATTGTCCCAAAAATTGTTCATAAGGACAAAGCTACCAAGGAAGTGGCTTGAGGTTTATCTGTAGATTATGTGGTATATTACACTAAAGAGTAAGTAAAATGTGATATTATCCCATCACTTCCTTTTACTCAATAATTTTAGTGGACACACCATTAGCCTCCTATTCTTTTTTCTAAAATCATTGGAAGCTATAGTGATGAACTTTAAGGGAAGTCCATTAGTGAACATCATTCATCTAGGACTTATTCTCTTATTGGTTAATAAAGGGGAGTCATTGTGGTTTATAATAGTCTCATAGGTGATTGAAATTACAAGTTAACAAGAGGAATAAATTAAGGATGAGGGTTACTTCACTGAGTTTGATGAGGGAGAAAAATGGCAAGGAAAATCTTGAGGAGGCTAAAGGTGAGCCCTCTCAGGGGGACTCCAAATCCTGGGTCACTAATAGGGACATCCTAGTTTGTGTCCCCAATTTATATAAAGGGTTAAGGGAGCCCAAATCCCAGGATCAATGAGTGAATTGAGCACTCCATGGATACATTGTTCATTCAGATCTCAATGCAGAAGTTGCTCTATAATGATATTGTGGAGGAATTCAATAACATTAAAGGGATGCAGGGTCTCAAGCTAGTAGATATAAAGGATAGTAAAGAATAGGTGGGTACTAAAGAGCTCACCCCACATGATAACATTTCGAGTGGTAGGGTGGAAGATAGCAAGAACTTTGAGTAGGAGATGGAAGAAATGAAGTTTACCAACTTGAAGTAGAAGAGGAAGGGAGAGAACAAAGAATATTTCATGGGAAATCACACCAGAGGTAAATTAAACATCAAAGGTGAAAATTTAGTGGGCAAGAAATTGTTCATTTATTTAGAATCAAACTATTTAGTCTCTTCTTAGTTTTTTTTTTTTTTTTGGACTTTTGGTTAAACTTTAGTGTCTTTTTGGCAGAAGGGTGTTTTCGATCGAGTCTTGTTTTTCTTCTCTAGGTTTTGCTACTTTATCACGACTATATTTTGGCTTATGTTGTATGGGAATGGGACCTTATAACCTAGTTTTAACCAATCTAATAAAAAATAAAAAATATTTTTATTAATTTACTTACATAAGTTTTCTTAACTTTAATGTGTTAATTTCATGATATATTAATAAAAATAAAATGTTCTAACATTCTCCCTTAATGTTAAGTAGGGATACATGTCATATACACCTTTATACAAAAGAAATTTTACTCTATAAATAATTTATGATGAGTTTAGGGTGCATATAACATTTAAAAAAATTAAAAACCTTCATCATACTAATATCACCTTTTGAAATAAAAGTAACTATAATCCATAAACTACATAGAGCAAGTTAATGATACCATGATCATGAGGCTACATCTCATAGTTTCTCATGAATAATAAATCTAGTAGTTTGGAACCTTTTTATAATATAAAAAAACTCCATTAAAATATATGACTTTGATTATTGGGTAAAATTTAAACTTACATATGGTGAAGTTAACCAAAATAACATAAAGTGACTTATTATAATGATTTCAAAATTTTAGAAAATTTTTAGAGAAAAATAAAGAAACAGATGGTCGTTAATAAGTGACATTTTCATGTGAACTCCTTAAAAATTATTGAAACATATAATACTTAAGTGGTACATTTATTGGACCTTTAACACTTTTACATAGGTAAATAATAAATGTTTTGTTATTAATATTTAAGACATGTTAAATCATCATGTAAATATAATAATAAAATATATTAATAATTATCATTTGTTTTATGTTTCTTAGGGAGAGGTTTGGATCCATTAGTTATGATGATCCACCTCCACACCCCAATATAAAAAGGATTTTACCCCTTGGTTAATATACACCTAAGTGTGATAATTGATTATTATGTCAATGTAATATTTTCATGTGGCAAATATCATAATTAAGTGTTGTGTGAATATTATTCAGAGAAGAAGTGAGAGGAAGAAGGATTTTGTATTGGGTTATGTTTCTCAATTATATGAATAAGACCAACCCTCAATTTTTTACCTCTTTGAGGTTTTCTATGTTAAATAATGTGTGAACATCGATATGTGTATTTTATTATTAATTACATCACCATATCTATTATGTGTTCATATTCAATATGTATGACATATGCTTCAAATTATTTCATGGTTCAAGACCTTGGAGATGATGTGATTGATTAGAAAGAATTTGGAGTTGGATTATTTTATTGTTAATGCTTTAAACTACCACTAGTAAAATATTTTCAAATATTTTTTTTATCAATGCTCACCCTCTTGTATGAGATAGATGGAAAGTAAAAGTCCATAGAGAGAGTATTTTTATCATTGTGGAGGCTTGTTTCTAATATTTTGATCATCCTCAACCTCAATTCAAGCACTCAAAATTCAATTCAAGCAATCATAGATTAATTTGAAGAAAAAATAAGCCTGGGCATGACTATATGGCCGTATGGGGCATATTGAAGGCTGAAATCTCATAATATTTAGTTTTTAATATCTCTGAGGCCTGGATCTCATTTCTTAAGCAATCAAATTTATTGATTTTTTTGGCTTGTTTAGTGTTGTGTTGGCTTCTAACAAAATTTACAAGTAATATAAGATATGGCATGATTGTATATCCTTGTACAACTTGAGGTGGAGCAAAAAAATAGAAATTTTTAGTTTATTAATTGTAAATATTGTTTCTCTTGTTTGAATGTTTGATCTTCTTTGTTTGGACTGCCTAAAACCTCTTTCAATTCCCCTAGAGCATCTAAATCAAGTTTTTAAATTTTAAAAATTTCCATGGGTTTCATTGTGTAGTTGTAATATCTCAAATAAATATTAAAATTCTATGTTTAATGATAGTTTTTAGTTTTGAGGGTTCTTTCTACTTTAAAAGGCTATTTCGAGGTGATTCTAAATTTTACAGGACATTTTTGACCTCATAGAACTTACATCAACTCCTTTACCTCATCCAAAGAACCATACCTATATAGGAATATTACAATGGTAATTATATATATTATTTAAAATTATTTATTAAATACTTGTTTTAATAACTAATAATGTTTAATGCAAATAAGTGGAGGACCCTACTTTGGATTAAGCTTTTTACTCAAAAATTAAAATTTTAAATTCAAGTTTTTACTTACAATTAAAATTATATTTCACATGCATGTAATATTTTTTTTAAATAAAAAAATTAGATTAAATATGTCTTACATTAATTATCTTGCAATTAAAAACTTTTTAATGGTCAAAGGGAAGTTGGCTAGTGTACACACTTATAATAACAAGGTCTACATGTCAAAAAATACCACCCCTATTTGGGGGGTCAAACCTTATGTGATCAAAATTAATTTATTTTTCAAAATAATTAGTTGAATAGACTTTTCTTAATTGTGTGCCTTAACTCACATTCAAAACCCTTATCTTTTCATGACTCTTTCGACACTTGACCTAGATAATCATTTGTTGAACATAGTCATGTGACTAGTCAATTTTAATATTTTTATAAATTATAGACACATTGACATGGACCATTTTTGAATTAAATCTTACTTATAATTTTATTTTAACATTTGTGACCTTCACTTTTTTATTTTTATTTTTATTTTATGAATTGTTTTGAAATCAAGTAAGTGGATATTATTTTTTAATCCCAAGAATATTTGTTTTTATTGAAAAATATAATATAAATTCAAATTAAAATAGATATTTTTAAGTTTTTATAGTGTTTTAGTGTCGAATTTGAAGGGAAGTTATGAATTTTGCCAATTTTGTGCTAGTTAAATATCAAATGCTTAATGGGTTCAACTATAATAATTATAAACAATCATTTGTTGACCATAGTCATGTGACTAGTCGATTTTAATGTTTTTATAGATTCTAGACACATTGACATGGTCCATTTTTGATTTCAATCTTCCTTATAGTTTTATTTCAACATTTGTGACTTTCACTTTGTTGTTTTGATTTGCATTTTATGAATTGTTTTAAAATCAAGTAAGTGGATCTTGTTGTTTAATCCTAAGAATATTTGTTTTTATTGAAAAATATAATATAAATTCACATTTAAATAGATATTTTAAAGTTTTTATAGTGTTGTAATGTTTAATTTGAAGGGAATTTATGTCTTTTGTCAATTTTATGCTAGATAAATATCAAATTCTTAATGTGTGTAACTATAATAATTAGAAAATTCATATTAATAAAACTAAATTTATGGCTCAAAAGCTATGGATAATTATTTTTAGGATGAAAACAAATCATCATAATTACATGTTACACCTAAGATTACCAAAATGTTTCAATAGAAATCAAAAGAAACCATGTCAATTATAAAAGAATTCCTACTCTATATTAGTAATCAATAATCTCCCAGTGATGCCTGGAAACTCCTCGAGTCTAGACATGAAGACACTCATCTCAAATCTATGTTAATTAAGATTATTTTTAAACTAATAACCACACCTATTAGAGGTGATGAAAAATTTGTTAATTAGTTTTAATAATAAAACTATTAAATATCAATTAGATGGTTGTGATTTTCATCTTATTCAAGATCAATTTTTATATTTAATTATTAATTTAAATTTTCATGAAAATTTTTATCATTTTATTTTAATTCTTAATTCAAAATATCAAATAGATCAAGATATCTCTAACCTCACTACTATGTCTTCTCTTCTAATTCAAGAAGAGAGAATGTTGTCAATTTTTATTCTAAAGATAATTCCACTTAGACACATATCTCACTCAATTATATTTATTAAAATAATAGAAACTTGAAATCTAACCCTAATTATATGAATGAAAAAAATGGGAATAAGAAATCCAGTTATACAGTAATAAAGTGAATTACAATCTGTGTAATAAATTTAGACATAGTAAATTTTAATGGAAATTACAATCTGTGTAGTAAATTTAGACATAAAAGGTAATATTTATATAAAAATAAAACTTCTAAAAATAAAAAAGGAAATAAATGTTCTAATGAGAATCAAGAGAAAACCTAGAACCTGAATTAAGATAACAATCAAAATAATAATGATAAGATTATTACTTTGCAAGATACCTTGTTTATTTATAAAGATAATGAATGGTGTTTAGATAGTGATGCATCATATCATACAACTTGTTTATCAAGTATTTTATCTAAACACTAATATTTATTTAAGAGATAATTCATTTTAGAAGAAACTATGCAAGGAAAAGTAAACATTACAAATGTTTTTCTAAATGATGTGTTATATGTTCCTAAACACAAGAAAAAAATATTATCCTATTATCATCTTACAAATGATAATTTCACAGTAATTTTTTAAAAGAATAAATTGTCTATTAAGAATCAATCTGATTCTATAATTTCTGAGAGAGTTTAGTATAATGTTTTATACATGTTTTATGTTATCTTAAATTATATAGTATAAATAATCTCAATTATGGCATGGAATATAATGTCATGTCAATTTTATAATTTTATATGATATGTCTTGATATGATCTTATGATTTTTATTCCTATTATTTATTCTTAGCATGAAATTTGTGAGGGTTACTTACTTGGTAATAAATACAAGAAACCCTTTCATAAGAATCATCATTCTAACTCCTTTCATCCTTTAAGAGTTTATTCATAGCGATGTTATAGGACCACTAGAAGTTACATCTCTTAATGGTTATTTATATTCTATTACTTTAAATATGATAAATAAATTGATAGTGTCTCAACTACAATAGTATTTTTTTGTAATACTATTTATTTTGATTCTTATAAAATGCTAATTTTATATATATATATATATTGGTGTTAGATAAGAAAGTGAATAAAATATATAAGCATTATAATATTTTTAAAATGATTACATTTATGATTATCATTTAATTAAAATTATTTAGTATTGAAATACATTATATACATAAAATCATGCTTCATTTGACTAGATGAGCATGTTTAGTTATTGCGTTTGGTAAGAATACCATGCTCAGTAAAAAAGGATCCTCTGTGTTTTGATGGTTAAGATGATTTCAATTGATAAGTGGAAAAAAATGATGCTAACATTGTTATACAATTCATTTGATAAGAAAACATGTTATGCATTTCAAAGTGTAAATGGATTTTGCATTATTAATTGGCTCCTCATTATTTACTTTACTAAGAATTTTATTTGTACATGTATGTAATTATTTATTTTAGTCTTATTTTTATTTGATTGGATGATTGAATATCATTCTAAAATTGTCCATGCTTAATGTATGTGAGGTTACATACCTCAATCTTCTATTAGATCTGGCTCTATTATTTTAAAATAGCAAAAATCATATTAAGCTTGTAAATTTTTTTTAAGACTCAAAATATATGTATGTATATATGTATATCTAATTTAAATTGTTTTATGTGTATAACATGACACTTTGGGACACCCATATTATCAATATTAGAGACATCAAATAATGAATTGCATACAATAATTTATGTTTGTCATTAAATTAGTAATATAAGTAGTGAATTGGTTTGCCTAAAACATGACTTGATTGTTTAAAAAATAATTGACCCAAAAAAAATGTCTTCATTTATTTTTATGTATTTTTTATTTTAATGTTGACCATATTATGATATCATAAATATACTTCTATATATTTGTTTAAGTTTGGTGCATGTGTTGACATTTGTAGTAATGAAAAGTAAGATCTTTTTTCTATCTCTTAAATAAAAGTAAAGTATATAAGTTTTATGGAAGCTAATAAAGAATCCATGTGGTTTTGAATTTTGTTAGAAGAAATCCAATTGGATTTTTTTCACAGTACCAACCTTATTTATGATAATCAAAGTTGTATAGATCTAGTGAAAAATATAGTGCAACACAAACTAACTAATCATATTGGAGTTCATGTTCATTTTATTTTAGAGAAAGTTCTCAATGGCGATTTAATTTTTTTTTCCTATGGATGAAAAAATGAAAGATATCTTCATAAGACAACTTGGTTGGTGCTCCAAATTTTTACAAGTTTCATACAATGTTGGACCTCTCAGATTTTCTATTGAGGGGTAATGTGTATGACAATTTCATTTTCTAATGGCCATGTGTTTCCTTCTTCTTATATATACTTATTATAAATGTGAAACATTGTAATATATCACTTTATGTTATTTTGGTAAACTTCATGTGGAATTTATACAATGTACCTAATACATAAAAGTATGGAGGTCCTTATGTTGTAAAGTCTTCAAAAATAGTTGGTTGATTATTCATGAGAAACTGTGAGATGTTGTTTCACAATCATGATAGCCTAAATGTACTCTAAGTAGTTTATGGATTATAATTACCTTTTTTCCAAAAGGTAATTTTGGCATGATTAAGTTTTTAAAAACCTTTAAATTTTACATGCCTCCTAAAATCATTATAGTTGATTCATGAAGTATGATTCATTTATTAAAGTGACTATGACATGTATCATCACTTAATGCTAAGTGGAATTGTTGAAAAACATAATGATTAATTGGTGATTTTATTGGATGCTTAGAATATTTACATAGGTAAAGAATAAATGTTTAATTATTAAAATTTAACATAGTTGAAATCATCATATAAATATAATAGTAAAACATTTTAATTATTACTATTGGTTTTATGTTTTTCAAGGAGAGGTTTAGACCCATTGGTTACAATGGTCCATCTCTACACCCTAATATAAAAATGGTTTTACCCATTTGGTAATATGCATCTGAGTGTGATAGTTAATTATTTTGTCATTATAATATTTGGATGTGTAAAATATCATTACAAAGTTTTATGTGAATATTGCAAAGAGAATAAGTGAGAATAAAAAGGGTTTTGTATTAGGTTATGTTTCTCAATTATATGAATAGGATCAACCTATGGTTTTTTTACCTCTTTTAGGTTTTCCACATTAAATTTTATGTCAACATTGATTTGTATTCATGCTTATTCATTACATCACTAGATTTATTATGTATTCATAGTCAATATCTATTGCATTCAAATTCTTTCATCAATGAAAATTATGAGAGGCCTAAGATTGTATGAAACTTGAAAAACTTCATATTAACAAATATTTTTATGAATTTATCTACCACTTCATAATATCTAGGACAAAATTAGAGATCAATATGACCATTAAGGACTTTTTCTCGATTAAAATGCAGATGAAATTCAACATTATTAGTTCTTTGGTGTTGCAACATATTTATTACTAGAGATATATAATTTGAATTATCATAGATAAGGGTGGTATTATGATAAACATCAAAATGGAGTTATTTTAACAACCTTTGTAGCCACATGGATTATTTAGCATCTCTTATAACACTTATATAATCTACTTATATAGAATAGATAGAAATAATAAGTTATTTTTTGTTTCTCTAAGTGATATCACCTGAACCAAATATAAACAAAAATCCATAACTATATTTTTGATCGATAATATCACCAACATAGTCAACATCACAATAACAATATAAACTAGCATTATCAATGGAAGAATAATATAAACCAATATTTATATATTTTTTAAAATAGTGAAGTATTCATTTTGTTAATTTATAATGATCCAAGTTGGATCCTACATGGATCATGAAGTAACACCAATAATATATGAAATTTTTGGTTTAGTAATAGTTTGATAAATCAAACTACCAACTATTTATCTATATAGAGTGGGGTTAGATTTATCACATGCATGTTTTGTATAAATTTATTTCCCCAATTCAATAAGGGTATATGTAGGATTAAAATAAAATATATTAGACTTAATAATTAGGTTATGTGCATATTGTTATTGAGATACACCATTTAAAATTTTATCCCAAATTATAGCCATTCTTAGAAAGCGATGAAGAATGCCTAGATCAATCATTTTAAAGTATTGATTTATTTTATATTTATATTGAAGAATTAAAATAATTTGATTTTTAGTAATAATAATATCATCAACATATATTTTAAGTATGATAAAATTAATATTTTAAACTTTTTCAAAGAGATCATTATAAGAATAACAATTAGAGAAAATTACTTATTAAAAAAATTAGTGATTTTAAAATACCAAGCTTAAGGAGATTATTTTAAACCATGAATATATTTTCTTAAATTTAAAACATAATGTTATTTATTAGGTTCATTCAAACCTTTATTTAGAGTCATGCATATTTCTTATTCTAGATCAACATTTAGAAAGTCATTTTT
Source organism: Torreya grandis (assembly GCA_037957365.1). Classification (NCBI taxonomy): domain Eukaryota; kingdom Viridiplantae; phylum Streptophyta; class Pinopsida; order Cupressales; family Taxaceae; genus Torreya; species Torreya grandis. Next base: position 2,765,598 of record JARHVA010001931.1, on the reverse strand, counting down.
GACATCCATTTCATGTATAATCCAACCATTATGAGCTACAAAATCAATAAGCAGTCTAAAAATACTAATTTTTCTTAAAGGAAAAAATGTTTCAACATAGTTAATCCTATGTTTTTTAGTAAAACCACAAGCAATTAATCTAAATTTGAATTTTTTAGTTTTACCAATTGAATTATATTTGATTTTTTAAAGCCACCTAGAAGAAAAAATATTCCTCTTCGGTAGAGGTAGGAGAAGATCCCAAATATAGTTTTTAATTAAGGATTTAAATTCATATTTCATAACAACTTTCCATCTATCATCTTACATAGCTTATTCAAAATGGTGGGTTTAAAAATCATAAATAGTCATTAAAGCATGACAAATATGTTGACTTCTAGTTATTTTAATTAGATTATCAAGATTAAATGACTAAATTTGGAATTCAACCCATTTAGGTGTTTTAGTTTGAAACTAAAGTGCATAAGTTTCCCCCCTTCCACCCTCACCACCCCCCCACCCCACCCCCTCAAACTCTAAGTTATCCAAAATTGGATCAACTTCCTTTAAGGCATATGTTTCTTCATAAGGAGTAACATAAGAGTTAGATTCATCAAAAGAAGAAATTTAAGGGGGTTCCCCATAAGGCTCAAAAAAAGATTTCTCAAGGATTTGGACATTCTTATTCTCAATGATTAGTATTTTAGATGGATCATAAACTCTCATCATTTAGTTTTTCCTCTATAACCTATGAAAATGGAAGAATGTGAGGTAAGAACAATTTTTTTTCTTTTTTCATTTAGGAATAAAGATGGAAGGACTACCAAATATACTATGGTGAGAAACACTCAATTTATTATTATAACACATTTATAAGGGTGTATAAAGTTGAAAAAAATTAGGGATTTAATGTAGAATGTGCACATCATAATTCATGGATTCGACCAACAATAATTTAGGAACATTTGAAGAATGCAAAATTATTCTATCCATTTCAAGGATGGTTAAATATTTACTTTCATAAATTTAATTTTACTATATGGTTTAGTGCATTTTTAAATCTCTTTTAATGAGACAATTAATTCAAAATTATTCAAATTATTTATTAACACATTCACCTCTATTATCAATTATTAATCTATTAATATAAAGTTTAGAATAGTTTTCAACTAAAACTTTATATTATTTGAATTTAGATAACACAACATATTTATTATTAATATAATAAGACCAGGTCATCCTATATTAATCATCAATGATAGTAGTAACATATAAAAAAATGGTAAAGGAAGAAACTTTTATATGTACTCTAATGTAACTATGAATAAGCTCTAAAGGATGAAAGGAGTTAGCATCATGATTTTTTAGAAAGGGTTTAGTGTGTTCCTTGCCACATAAGTAACCCTCACATGTTTCATGATGAAAATAAATCATTGAAATACCAACCATAATATTATGATGATACATGTTATATAAACTTCTAGAACTAACATAACCTAATCCTTTATACCAAAATTGATATTCATATCTATTTTTTGATCAAAGACAACATGTAGAAAATTAAAATAAATATTAATTTCATTGTTTTGAATTATTTAAGAAATTATAAAACCAATTTTATTATTAATAAACCATTTATCCTAAAGCAAATTTACTATAAAATTACCATTTTAAAGTTAAGAATAAGATAATTTTTTTTAAAAAGTTTAGGAACATAGAAAACATTAGTTAAGAATACATTTGCAACTTTATCTTTTCCTTTTTTATTAGATTCTAAAAATGAATTATCACCTACATAAATATTTTTGTATATATCTTTAGTGTTAGATAAAATATTTTATAAAAATGTAATGTGATGTGATGCACCACTATGTAAAATCAATTCATTATCATTAGAAATAAGGTAGTGTAAAATGTAATAATGTTAGTATTAAGAACCTAATTCCCATTTTGATTCTAGTCTTGATTATTCTATTGATTCTGATTAGAAAAATTATTCCATTTTTTATTTTTTTATTTTTTATTATTAGGTATGTTCTTTTTTTAAGAGTCTTTCCTTTTATGTCCAATTTTATCACATAGATTTTAATTTACATTAAATTTGAATTTATGATTCTTGATTCCATATTTGATGTTCCCATGTTTTACATTAATAGGTCTAGGTTTATAATTAATTTTATGGTTTCCAATGTTTTCAAAGACACTATTAAGTATGAGAAGTTCCTAGGTTATTTAGAATCAAATTTTGACATCACTTGTTATTCTTGAATAATAAAAGTAAAAAGTGTAGTGAGGTTAGAAATGTCTTGTTATATGTGGTATTTATAATAAATAATTTAAATTAATTTTCATGAATGTTCAATTGAATAATAAATTACAAAAAATAATTTAAAATAGATTACAATTACAACTATCTAGCTGATATTTAATGTTTTTGATTTTTTTTAAGAAAATTAACTACTTTTTCGTCACCTTTCATGAGAGTAGTAAGAAATTCAAATTTAATGAGTTTTGAGAGAAAAGTGTTCTCATGCATAGATTCAAATATTTTTTATGCATCAATGGGTGACTTTTGATTTTTGATATGGAGTATGAAATCATTTTTTACACTCCTCAAAATGATTTACATGGCTTCTTGTAGTTTCTATTGAAAGAGATTGGTAAGTTTGGTCATGACATGTCTCCCTAATGTGAGTTCTTAAGTACAAAAATTAATTTTCCATATTTTCCAATCCATAAACTCATCTTTAATACATATTCTTCAAATGATATTATTTGATCTATTGAACAAATTTTGACTTATCTAGCATTAAATTTAGAGAAGTTATAAATTCCCTTCAATGTTTGATAGTTTTTAGTTTTTGTTTTATACAAAAATAAAACTGATTCTTTTATAAGAAATAAAATTTTAATTTTATTTCATACTTTATTTTTCTAATGAAACAAATATTTTAGTGTTTAAATAACAAAATTTACTTAACTATATTTAAAAAATTTACAAAAATTAAAAATAATCGCAACAATTTCTAAAGTCACAAGTGTCACAAGAATTTTTTTTCAAGGTATAAAGATATAAAATAAAATTTTATTTAATTAATTATTTCAAAAAATATTTTGACTAAAAACAACGTTTAGTGTGTTTTGAACCTTGTACCTCTCTTTTACAAGTAATATTACAAAAATACAACTACCAACTCGCCTTCAACAGTTTATGAATCATACGTGCACAATGTGATATTTAAAACATAATTTAAAAATTTATTTAAATTAAAAAATTAAATTAAATTACATGTAAAAAAAATTATTACAAGATTTTTTACTTTTGATTTAATACATGTTTGGAAAGTGGCCCCCCTTGGTTGCATGATTATTTTTTGATTTATTACAAAAACTTATTTAATAAATTAAATTTAAAAACTATAGTCTTACCTTTTATTTATATATAAAATGAAAATATAAGTTCTCTAGATTTAGCCTTAGATTATTATTAAATGGGTATATAGAAATGAAATGACACAAGGGTGATACTCACATTTATAGTAGGCCAATTAGATGATAAACTTAGATATAAGAATAAACTAAATTTACTATGTTAAGAGAGTCTAAATATGTAAATTAAAACAATGTTAGATATGAAAATGACAAATAATTGATGTACTCAGATTGTTCTGATGTTGATGTAGTTTAGGATCTACAACAAATTGAAAGAAGCTAAGAAGCATATTTTGGAACAATCACCAAATTTTATATTTGACACTTTGGTTATATGGAAATTAACATTAGCCTGGGATGGTTACATTGATGTTACTTTATAGGTTCAATACTAGTGTATTTTACAGAATATATATTGAAACAAGATGTGACCACTTGGATGCTTCTAGGGTTTTCTTCACCTTCACTCTAGTACAATCAGATTTGGGTCATGGATTATTTATCCTTATGAAATGGCAAAACCCTAGTTCTCCATCTTCACAGTGACCTTAGAAAAAATGTATTAGTGGTCACATGTTGTTGATATGACCCAAAATACCCCACTATTATATGGTGTTTCATATATAGAAAATACTCTAGAAGAGGGATTCATATTCATGTGGTTCTCCCCTATGTGTTGGCTTGTGTGTGAATCATAAAATATATGTAAAGCAAATAAAATAATGACCTATATTATAACTTGGAAAATAAAGATCATGTAATTTTTATTTACTACTTAATACTTTTATATGTGTTGTACCTATGATTGGTATGGAAATAAGGAATGTTTAATCAATTGAATTCTTGATAGAGTGTTTTTGATAAGTTTCCTTGGTCTCTTTGGTCTTTTCTAAGTTTTGAATGAATGAGGGTTGATATTATATTTATATCAATCCCTTTATAGTAATAACTTAAATTAAAATACTTAGGTCAATCATTAGGATACATATCATTTGCAAATTAGATGACTTTCGGTCCCTAGACACTTGCATCTGGACATGATAATAACATCAATGCTATTATTTATCATAGATGTTAGTGTATATGGAATATGAAAGTAGGTATAGGTTCATAACATGAATAGATGGAAGATAAATACATTTTAATCATTCTAGGCAAGATAGAAGACCTAGATCATGAATATAATAATGGTCCAATTAAGAGATATAGGACAAGGGGTATAAAAATAGAGTAGATACGAGACTTAATAAAGTGGTAAAGGTAAAGAAATGAGAGAAACAAATGTTTGATTTTTCTAGATGTACGATATTTAGGTGATATAAAATAATAAAATATAATCTACATTCCCATCTCTTTAATCTATTAATAAAATTATTAGTTTAAAAGATAGGAATGCATACTTAGGTGTGTATGCACACCTTATCTTTGTGTGTGCTTAAATTCAATTATTTGATGGTTGATAACCTATAACCAAAATCATGTTATAGTATAAAATTAATGTATATAATATAGGTTGAAACTAATTAGAATTTATTGAAATTAAAAGAGCAAGGTTTAGGAGTACACATTTGTGTCAATGTAACCACCTTACCTATTGGTAACTAGTTTTGAAAAAGATGTATCATTATAAGGCTCTAAAATTGAGATTAGTAAAAATATTTATAAATATTTAAAGTACATATATCCAATAAGATATAGAGATATAGAAGGAGATTCGAAGGAACATTCCCCCAACTTTATAATAAAAGTGAGTTGTCACTTGATAATTGAGATTAGATCAACTATACAAGCCAATGATACTTATAACCTAGTGAGGTTGGACAACAATTCCAACACAAAAACTTGGAAAGAATGGGTGATTTTATCAACTCAACCATAACAAAAAGTTGAACCAACTAATATAGTAGATCTGTTAAATAAAAGTCCATAGAAGTCCATGATATGGTAAAAATCCATAAAATATTTTTGGAATTTGAAACTGATTTAGATTTACAATCTTAGGTACATGTTGTATATAATATTCACCTTAGATATATCTCATGTAGAAACTATTTATAATAATAGTAACAATTTATATAAATCTACCATAACTATGATTTTAAATCACATAACTATGTTCTTTGTCCAATTCAGGTAATTGTGTAATTGTGGAATATATGATTCCAAAGCATGCCCCCACTATAAACTAAATATGGTTAATAATAAATAGGTATTGATAACACTATTCCAAAGCATGCTCCCACTAAATCTAAAAACTAATATAAGTACCAAATAATGAATGAATAGAAAAAACATGATGCCAAATCATATCCACAATGAATATAATAACTTTGAATGTGTGTAATCCATACCCATATGACATTCCCTCACTGAATCTTAAAACTGATATAAGTAGAATATATTCAATGAATGTGGATAAAATGCTTCTAAATTTTGCTCCCACTGAATCTAGAAATTATGCCAAGTGTGGAGAGCATGTATATATTACATTCCCTCACTAATATTCACCCCCCCCCCCTCCCACCTTTGAGGTGAGGGAAATATAGGAACTGATGCTTACCTCACTTTAAAATGATAAGATAATTATATAATTTGTGAGTGTAACCATGTAACATATAAAAGGTAACATATCTAGGTAAATGTATCATTGAAGCACATATAATTGATGTGATCACATGTAGGTCTAAGATGCATGATAAATATCATGGAAATGTCTATATATTAACAATAAAAGTTCAATAAGAAAACAAACACACACATAAGATCACTCAAAAGCAAGACAAATAATAATGTTCTAAGGAGACTACAAACAAGGGGCATGTTTGAGTGACTCAAAATTAAAGGGATGTGGCTTTGTCAAATGTCCATAAAAGCAAGACTGGCATATTCAAATGTCTATACAACAAACTATCACATATTTAAATGTCAATTAATGGATACATAGGCATGGGGATTATAAGAAAAGGATTATATTCAAATTATTAAACAATTAATACAATAACAAGGAAAGACACTCAAGGAAGTGCATAAATTAAAGCATAAGTAACTAGCATAAACATGTCATATTATCCCATGGATCTAATGCATTAGAAAAAAATGTCAGGTGTGTAGCTTATCAAGTGCCTTATGTAATATATAATCATAAATAATATGCATGTGTAAGTACATATGTAAGCTAAAACATGATAATGTAGAGTGGTCATTGAAACATATAATATGTGTATCAAGATTAAATAAATGGATCCACCCAATGTCCAAATCACTTTAGTAGAGGGAAATACCAATATCTAAAATAGGAATGTATCATGTATTTTTGTATGTCCATGTCACACTCAAGTATAAGTGTGACACATATGTGTGTGTAAGAGTAACTGAGTATGTCATACATAAACATGGAACTAACACATAGATGCCAAGGATCCAATAGAACATGTAAGTGCTGAAAGTATTTTTGGATGTTTTCAATTTTTTTTGGTATTTTAAAGAGGAAAGTTCATACTATGATGCCATCGAATGGATGGTTATAGATATATCCCCATTGTGGATCACACAACTTTAAGTTGGATATTTTACATTATTTTCATCATGATTGGATATGTGGAAAAGGTACATGGCATGTTCCTCATCATGTTTTACATGTGCAATATAATAAGTAATGTTATCATTTGAAATATGTATTAATTTGTCTTCATGAAAAAGGAAATACCTTACTAATTTAGATCAATTTTTTCTTCCATTTGGTAAATCCAAAGAGTTACTAATGTAAATTCATATAGATATGTGGTAAGCATAACCCAAATGCATGTTTGAATTACTTTATGACTCGAAGCAATTGGTATTTGTATGTTTCCCAAGGAGTCTTTCCAAACTCATTTATTTTTTTATGTTTTTAATATTAAATCCCAATTTTTTAAAGCATGTTATATTACAAGTAGTTTTTTCTTATGTAGGATCAATGTGGTTATGCAAAAAATAAGCACCATCCATGTATAAGGTAATTGTTAAATCTTGTTGGTGTGGATGCTTTTTGTGTTGTTCACTTTGAGATTCTTTCATAGGATGTGGACCTTGGATTTTCCCCATGTTATGTAACATTTGTAAAATAGTCATATAAATATTAAGGATACCACATATTTGTTAATAATGCTCCTTTGGTAATTTATCTCCATCCTTTGTGTGAGGGACATAATTATTATATTTGGAGGGAGATATGTTAAGTTACTTTGAAAGAGTAATTATGAAGGAATCATATATATATATATATATATATATATATATTCAAATAATTAGATAAATGGGTAAATGACTCATATTATTTATACAATGTCCTTTCCATAAATGGGGAAATAAGTCCTCCACTAAAGATGAATTGAAATAGCAAATTTGAGGGTCTAAATGCTAGATCATAGAATGTACTTTTGAATAAAATAGTATAATTTTGAATGGAATAATCATTATGTTGTTTGAAATTTTGAAAAATTTCCAATGTAATTTTGGTACCTTATGGATATTGAGAGCCATGAATAATGTGTCTTACAATTGTAATAAAGTATTTAAGTAACCTTTTTAAAAACTATAGAACCAATTTTGAGCCTCGTTATAAATACTCATATGAAAAAAATTAGCAACAGTTTTTCATCTTGTGCCCATTTACTAAAAGAATATACATATCTAATCACGTGGTCTAATGGGTCCTTATGTCTCAAAAATATATGTTATCTCATAGGATACAATTTTTAATTGAATAGTATACTATTGAAAGGAATAATCATTACATTGTTTGAAATTGTGAAAATGTTTCAATGTAAGTTTTGGAACCATATAGATATTGAAAGCCATGAAGAATGCATCTTCAAATTATAATAAATTATTTAAGGAACATTTTGATAAAATATAGAACCAATTTTAATCCTCATCATAAATATTCCTATGAAAAAAGTTATCAATAATTTTTCATCTTCTTCCCATTGACCAAGAGAATTACATAGCTAATCATGAGGTCAAATGGGTCCTTGTCTCTCAAAAACATAGGTAAATATGGTAATTAAAAATATTTTTGGTAAGGATATATAAGTATACATGGCATAAGATGTTGATTATTGAATGAGGTGACATGTGCAAGATCATTATGGAAATCTATTTGCATTTGGAGTATATAAACATGATTTTGAAGGTCCCTGATAGTGGTCATCATAGACATTCTATGTAGATATAGGTGTTTATCATAGGTGTTATCATTGGTTGAAACCCACAACCTCTCTTGAATCTAGGCATATGAGTATCATAATCTTTATGTATAACTAGTGAATGTTCATAATCACTAAATTTAGGAGATTTTGGTAATGTTATTGGATCTTTGAACATTGGTATGTTTAGTATATCATTTAAATAGCTTGTAAAACTTGAATAATTTGTTTCGTTTTCCTTTAGTAAGGGTATAACTATTTTAACTTTAGAAAATTTTGGTGAGGATAGTTTTTCTATGTGATTTTTTTTTTATAAATTAAGGTAGAAAAAACCATCACCCTTTAATAGAGGGATATTGTTTTGAGATGTAGGAATATTGGGGGGCTTAATAAATTTACTAGAATACATGAAACCATTATTATTTGTTTACAAATTAGACATAATCTCTTTATGTACTTGTTTGAATTTTTCATGATCAAATTAAGGAATGTCTTAGTAATATGTACCCACTTTTTTGGTAAAATGTACATGACTAGTTGGATTAAATGACTAGTGACTCAAAGATGTGTTTTAAAATCCCAACACTTACCTATTTGTATTGTTATGATTAAGAGATATAGAGTGGGTTTTAACTTTATCATGTTTACCCAATCCTTGGCCTTGGTATACATACTTTTACATATATCGAATGTCAAAGGCATACAATGATGGTATATTAAGTATGGATAAAGGAATTTATCTTGATTAATATGTATCAAATCATATCTTTAAGTTGTGGAAACATGGGCATGATCAGAGGGATAAAAACTACCACCATTCAAGGCTTTTATATACATGTTGTATCACTTAGAGGAATGCAAGAGTTTTTTATTTTAATTCCTTCCCTAAGGGTGAGTCTTATAGTTTCATAATCATAGTCATCAAAGAAATCAATATCAACCATGATAAAATACATGAAGTAAAGACTTAGACAAAGCATGTAATAAGAATCCAAAAAGGTATGATTAGGGTTTTATGTTCAAAGACGAGGTTTGCCAAATATTTAACCCTAAGATGGAAATATTGGTAGGTTTGGAGTTATCATTAGATTACTATTAAAGAGGTATATATAAATGAATGGAACAAGGGTGATAATCAAATATATAGTAGTCCAATTAGATGGTAAACTCAGATATAAAAATATACTTAATTTATTATTTTGAGATAGGCTAAATATGGAAAGTAAAACTATAGATATATTATTGATAAAGAAGTGATGTACTTAGATTATTTTGATGTTAATGTATTTTATGATTTGGGACAAGTAGAACATAAGTGGGAAGGATATTCTAAAATAATCATCAATTTTAGATTTGACACTTTTGGTTTTTTAGATAGTAGCATTTGCCAAAGATGATTACATTGATGTTACTATATAGGTTCAACACTAGTGTATTATATAGAATATATATTAAAACATGATGCAATCACCTAGATTATTTTAGGTTTTGCTTTGAATTCACTCTAGTACATTTAGATCTGGGTCATAGAGTATCATTCCGTATTAAATGGAAAAAATTGGGTTCTCCATCTTCATAGTGACCTTGGAAAAAAATGCTTTAGTGGAAACACAATATAGAGCTAACCCCAAAGACCCTACTATCATAAGGCACTACCTACATAGAGAATACTGTAAAAATGGACCTCAATCTCATGCATTTCTCCCCTACATGTTGGATTATGTGTGAATTGTATAATATGTTCAAATAAAGTAAAATAATGACCTAGCTTATAACCATGTAAATAAGGATCTTTGGTTACAACTTCAGTACTTCAAACTTATATATGTGATGTACCTATGACTAGTATGGAAATAGGGAACATTTGATGAATTGAATTCTTTATGGAGTGATTTTGAAAATTTACCTTGGAATCTTTGGTATTTTCTACATTTATAATGAATGAGGGTTGATATTATATTTATATCAAACCATTTGGAATAGTAACCTGAATTAAATCACTTAGGCAAACCATTAGGATACATTTAATTTGTAAATTGGATGGCTTTAGGGCATTGGACACTTACATTGGGTCATGATAATAAATTCAATGCTACTATCTATCCTTGATGTTAGTGTCTAGGGAGAAAAAAGTAGGTATAGGTTTAAAAAATACAAATATTGAAGATAAGCACATTTTAAGAATTTTAGGAAAGATAGAAGACATGGGTCATCAACATAAGACTATTCAGACTAAGATATATAAACCAAGGGGCACAAAGATAGATAAAATTCAAGACTTATGGAAGTAGTAAAGGTAAAGAACTGAGATCAATAACCAAGGTTCAATTTTTCCAAGTGTACAAGACTGAGGTGTTATATAATCATAAAATATCATATACAACTTTGAAATGTTGTCATGGCATATAAAGGAAGGTAGGGGTGTAGAATTGAGTTTTATAAGGCCAAATATGAGCTATAAAAAAGTTTTAAAGCCTTGAAAAGGACTCAAATGCAAATAAACATAAACTAAACTATTTTTTCTATAAAAAAATTATTTTCTTATTTTTAATTGTACTAGGCCATACGTACATGCTCTATAGGAATATGTTTTTCCAAAAAATGATTTTGATGCTTCATAAAGTATACAAGGAGGTTTATACTTGGAAATGATTAAATATCCACTTTTCAAAAACTAGTTATAGGATGCATAACTATTAAAACAAATTTTGAGCCCACACAAGACATACCAGGGTTGTACAATAATGCCATATAGGTGAATTTAATTATTGGTAATATTTGTTTTGGTGTATAAATTGAATAATATGTAAATTAAATGTAATTCATATTATAACTAGGATTCAAAGTGAATTCAATGTAGTAGAACCAATTACTGCACCATCCATGGGTTGTATCATAGGCTCCAAAGAAAGACAAATTTGTTCACAAGGGGGTCTAAGATGCTCCATAAGATAAATAAAAACTATTGCAAGGTTATGGAGATTGGATAGAGGCCTTGACAACCAAAAAGACATCAAATTTGCTCTGATTTCATGCCAAATCATACATATACACATGTACAAGATATAGATATTAATTATAGTATAAAATAAAATAAATACACAACACAATATGTACATGGTAAAACCTCAATGTGAGGTACAAGACATAAACATTATTCATTCATTGAGATAAAATTTAACTTAATATATTTAATCTATCTCCTCACTTCTCAAAACCCCTTCTTCACAAAATTGTTTCACAATATTTGACTATTAAATTTGTTGGATTATTTGAATTCTCAAATTGATGATTTTACCATGTAAAATATAATATAAATTGAGTGAACCATTGTAAACAATGGGCTCAATATTCCACACAAATTACAATGATAAACTCATAACCATATATTTTATTATTTACTTACGCAAATATTAACCTACATAATATTAAATAATAAAATGTATTATTATTAATTGACCTATGTAATTTTGTGTTAACTTTAATGTATTAATGACATTTTATGAAAATAAAATTATATTATTATAATAGAACAATTAGCCAAGGCCTCAAAATAGAGATCTTATTTCATGTTTTGATTGGCTGAACTTAGGTTATGGGAACTTAAGAGGGGTATAATGAAACATATAAATATGTTTCAAAGATAATTTAATAAAATCTATGGATATTTTGAGTATGCACATGATTTTATATTTTCAAATCCTGAGAGTGATTTTAAATTTTACATAAGGATGAAAAATGTTGATATGTACATGAGGATTTATTAGATAATATAATATAATCCATCCATTAGAAGGGAGGATCCAATCAGTATAGAGAAAGAGGGAAAATCCCTTGGGCAAGCTAAGTAACCTCAGGTAGATGAGGAAGTAGAGGAAGAAAATAATGAACAATTGAAATCAAGGGTTGTAAATAATGTTCCAAAGTTAAAGGATGCAAGGCAACATGATATAAACACATGTACAACCTTAGTATGAAAATTCATATTTTATTTTACACTAGAAATTGTATATAAGGGAAATTTAAGCTGATCTAAAAATCAATCCTAACTCAAAGAAGATAAATCACACTATCCCTTCCACTTGTTGGTTCATTTTTACAATTAGGGTCATGACCAATATGGATACACTAGACCTAAATAAGTGGTCTCTTAAAATACAATATCACTAGAGAGGGTTCCAAATCCTTTAGTTAAGTAGTACCACATAATAAACCTATTTAGGTATTATCATTTATTACAAAGAAAAGTAAATCTAATCTAGTTCTCACCAAAGTTTGTGGAACACGTGGGGATGATAAACATAAAAGACAACATGCAATAAGAAATCTACTAAAGTCAATGTAGAGGTAATCCTAATGCATGGATAGAGAAATACATTAATAATCTAACAAATGCAAATATATCTACTAATAAAAGAGGAACAATAGCTAGGAATACTTATGTTGAGTACAAACCTGTCAAGCCTCAATCTCTCACTTAGACAATGGTTTTTTAAAAGAGATTGTTGTGGTTCTTAAGGATAAAAATATAGATCAAATATAGGATACAATACATCTCCTATGCATCCAAAATAATTTTTACACAAGATAAGATTATTATCTTCGAAGGAAGTGTAATCACCTAAAAGTTGTATTTTGATGCTAAGAGTGTTTCTTGAGGCAACCTATTCCTAGATTATCCCTAGGTCTACCCTAGATCCTTTATCACACCTTTATAGTCATTGTATAGACCATAATCATCTACAATAAGCTCAAAAACAGTCCCAAAACAACATTCCCAGATCCCAACCCATTATGCCCAATAGTCTGGTAGTTGGACACTAGTGACACACAATACACTAGAGCCACATGGCACTGGTGTCCCCAGCTTGGCACTAGTTTCCCTTGCCCTAAATATCATGAAAGGATATATTTAAAATGCTTCCCCTCCTAAGGTCATCCTAAGTACATTTTATTATCCCCATAATCTAAAGGTCATTATAAAGATAAGACTATTAGACCTCTATCCACTAGATGAAAAACATATGTACAAAGGCTATTCAAGTAAGAAATAATTTGAGAAAAATAAAGGTAAATGATCCTTATTATGCCCTACTTCTACATATGATCATATATAATATCCCTAATCCTAGATTTAAATTCTAAATCAAACTCAAGGCATTTAATACCATTCTCATTCTAGCATTCACTTACACTTACACCAAACACTAGGTGGGGTAAGCTACATGTGGATTGATACATCCTTCGAGTATTGGTATGTAGGTGACTCTTTTCATAGTGGGGTGTTGAGGATGTTCAACCTATTATATTAATAAACACACATTTCAATCTCATGCCATACTTATAAATAGGATTAAGGTTTACACACTAAATCAAAATTTATAGGCATAATAAAAAGTTACATACTTTTTGCATGTAGGAATAAAACCTAGAAAAATAGGTGCAGTTGATCCTAGAAAATAGGAGCAGTCCTACAAAGAGGACACTAGTGCCATTTTTATGACACTAGAGTAGCATGGAATTAATATTAAAGTTGGGATCTAATTTATAGTGAAGAATTAATATGTAAACAAATTCTCTACAATGTCAAGATTCTAGAACATCTTTTGGTTCAAAAAAAGATCAAGTAAAAATAAATTTATGAGTGAAAAATAGAATCTGGAGTAAATAATTGACAGGTAAATAATTTTGAATAGTAAATATAAATAGGGTTAAAATTAATTCCTTTGTAATTTTTACTATTCTAATAAAATAATGCACTAAGAGACCTAGTTGAGCCCAAAGAACAATCATGGTGAGGAGATGATAGTTACAACATGGAGGATACCTAGTAGCCACAACCAATGCAACTATAGTGACTATTGCATTAATTTTAATTTTTTGGTAATTTTTATTGAAATTAAACTAGATATATAAAAATAGGTATTAGAGAAAATTTAGGTACCAAAAATTACCCTAGAAAAGTTTTAGGTATAACAGGAACAAATAAGATATTGGGTAGGAAAGAGTCAGAATAATAAATACCTAAGGCATTTATGGTAGTTGGTGGAAAATGTTACCACAGGTTTCAAAAAAAGTCATTCGTACCAAATTAAATGAAAATAGGTGAGAGGAAATAAGGATGATGTAGTATTTTTAGGGGTGGATGACTATATAGTAGAGGGTGAACTTGGTTGGAAAAAAGCACAGGGCTAACCTACTACATTCTAGCTAATGTAATATACAAAAATGGGCTGATATAGTCTATTGAATGAGGTTGAATATGTAGCATAAGTTCGATCTAGTATGTAAAATATGGGAAAGGGACGTTTTATTTTGCATGAATGGAATGGCTATGTAAAATAGGACAAACATAGTTATAAAAGAGGGTATATGGATGATTTAGTATTAAAATGGTTCACTGTCTAGGAAAAGGGAAAAACTAGGAAGAATAGGCTGATGAAATAGTTAAATTTTGGTGATTTTAAAGAATGTTAAAAATATATTTTTATTATTTATACATCAATATATAATACACTCTATGTTTTTAGAGACAATGGAGATCTTAGCACCTAGTGGATACAACATGGCTACCAAATTTACTAAAGAAAATGATAAATTTGGATCGAGCACAACTAGTTTCCTTAGGATTTAGAGGCATCATGGAGATGCATATGATCCATCTTAGTGTTGATCTAGTTATCATGTTCTTAAGATCATGGGAGTGACTGACCAACACTTTTATATGGGAATTGGATGTGGATATCATAGAGGTGGCCATCACCTTGGAGGATGTTTGTGCTTTACTTAGCCTTACCATTATCGAGACTCATATTATTTATGATGCACTAGAGGTGGAGGATGAGAGGTGAGCCCCATACCATTGGGAAACTATCTTTAATAAGACTTACCTTAGGTTAAAAGTTAATTTGTTTTATGTATATATCTTGAGCATTTTAGATATCTGAAAGGCAATGATCAGACTTATGACAACACTTGTGTTGTGTCATAAGTTAGATGGGAAAGTACCATTGTATGTATTAGCCTTATGTCAGTATATCTTAAATTAGGGTACTATTTATGATTTGGGTTATATCATTTGGGTACATATTATGTGTAATGTGTATGGTATGCTGACCTAAGGGTAAAATACTATGGGCCCTATGATTTTGTTGAGTGCCTAGATATATGAGAGGTTTCCTATGTATCAGTCATCTAGGTTTACCCATGCAATAGATGATAGACTACCTTAAGTGGTGATATGGTAGTAGGATCATGTAACACATGCTTTTCTCCATGCCTTAGATTTGTAGACCATTACTTGTGGGAAGATAGTATGGCATCCCTATACTAATATTGCATCTAGTTGTCTAACTTTGGCTACTATGGTGACTAGATTAGCATACATTAATGTTACTAGAAATTATACCTGATGGGTGGAGACACATCCTATATAAATTATACCTAGACTTATGGTTTTACCATAGCTAAAGGTTCCACTAGTATTGCATGATTATTATGCATGGTATGCTAGAGAGCCTAGTGGTAAAGGGGGTGAAAACGTTCATGTTGAGATACTAATCATTAGGCCTTGCCAATTGAGATCATGGGCAGGTGAAGCACAATAAAATGGAGAAGTTAGGCCCAATAAATATGATGTGATAGTAGTGGATGTAGTGGGTTATGTTGTAAGTGAAGAAGTTATAGATCCATAATAGGGATAACATTAGCCACCACAATCACATAAGATATAAAGGCACTATCAAAGGGGGAGGAAACAAAAGGGAGTATCTTCACTTGGAGATCTCTTGGTTAAGGATAGACACAATTGGTCCATAGAGAGGTAGATAAGGAAAGGATGATGATGATGTGCACAAGTGGTGACTCTAGGATTCGTACTTACATAGAGGTATCCTATAGAGGAGGTGCTCAGTGGTCGAGTTGATAAGGAGATTGTGGTTCATGACACTAATTTTTTTAATAAATTCTTTAATTTTTTAACATAAATTACTAGTTGCATTATTATTTATATACTTGGTACAAATAATTGGTGTATATATATATATACACACACACACACACACACACACATATGAGATATGATGTATATTTTGTTTTTGTTTTTTATAGGTACTTATATAGAGGATATTATATGGAGTGATATGGTTCTAGATGTACACCATGATTATTTAGATGGCATGATGTCACATTATGATCCATGCACCTTGGTGGATCCTATGCTATCATATACCCCAACTTATGTTAGATAGTCTAGATTGGTTGGGGAGGTAGCTCAATGACTACAAGAATGAGAGGAAGGCTTGTAGATACTTACATGATTTGGAAAGGGAGAAAATTGAGTCTATTAGTTATTGTCCTATGGGTGAGTTTCCCATATGACTATGACTATAGAGATTGGATGTGTACAGGCCTAGGAGAATAATATGTAGGGAAATGTCAATGGTTTGAGATCCTAGACTACCTCATTACAATGTAATATTTAGAGGCGTCATTTGTAAACATATATGCATAGTGTGGCTCATCCACAAGATAGACATGATGGACCACATCCCTAGAGCTTTAGCTATTATATTTTTTATTTGTATTATGTTATATTAGACTCATGTTAGATATAGAGATTTTTTAATCTATGAGTTGTACTAATGTTAATGATGGATGTATGGATGTGTTTCCTTTATATCACATGCATTTTACTTTTGTTGTATATGTTATGGGAAATATGTTATGTGTATGATTTCCTTTATAACATTATGTAACACATATCTATGGTTAAAACTAAAAACATATAATTTGGAAAAATATATAAATAATCATAAAATGTAATACACACATATCACGATAAAAAATGTGTAAAAACAAAATATGAATAAGTATAATAAACTAAAATGGTAAAGTTAATGTAAAAAATGTTTCAAACCATGTAAAAATAAAATTTCAACAAATTAAAACAAATATAAGTCATATTATATGAAGTTGGGAAGTATGAAAATGGATGATAAAGTCAAAAACATGTGATAACAAATGGTATAAAAATAAATGTGAAATAAAGTTAATCAATCATAATAAATGAAAATGAGAAATATGAAAATTAAAGTAAAACAAAATGCAAGGTTAAATCAAATTAACCATACCAAATCAAGATGGAAAGTATGAGAAGTATGTAAATGAGGTGTAAATTATAATGTATCACAAATTATCTAAAATTTGAAACATGTAATACTATTATGACTTGGTCATAATATGAAATTTTATTGAAATGTTTTATGAGGAATGCCTAGTCTTATCCAAGGTCTTTCAATACAACTCACAAAGGGAACACCAATGAGGTGGATAAAAATTTAAAACTGATTAATGGGATTTAATGCATTAATTTGTGAGGAATGTCTAGTCCTATCCAAGGTCTTACACTACAAATCACAAAGGGAAACCCTATGGGTATGATTAGTTAACAAAATAATAATCATGAAGGGGAAATATTTGGATTATTATAATGAAATAAGGAGTGTAAAAATTAATAATTAAGAATTTATAAGAAAAATTTATATAAACATGAGGCATACTAGGTAAACAAGCATTAAGAGGCTAGTGACCATCAAAATACAAAGGATACCTGGTCATAATAAGCATAAAGATTCATAGGAAAATAGGTGGAATACTAAGATCATCTTATGAAGGTTATATAAATAATGAAATTAAAATGGACCTACCTTCCCACAACATGTTCCCCATTCCTTATGACCTCTTACAAAGACATCAATATATTATGAATATTGGGTACTTGTGTGAGAAAGTAGGTAACAGTATAGATGTTTTTATTCTCCTATCCCAATATAATAGCCTACCTCACCCCAATGGATCTTGGCTCTATCATGAGGCTAACTATGGAGTTTGGAATTCAATTATAAATAAGAGGTGTGCTATGAATCATGTCTTTTGGTGTGATTAAACTTTTGAATTTTATGTTTTCATTTTGGATCATTGCCTTTTACTTAAATGATTTTGATTTTAACATTATTAAGGATTTTGTAATTCCTCTTACATACAGATTTGTAATAACCAACATGATTGATAAAATTGATAAATAAGAATGAGATTTATATGTTGGTTATAGGAGACTAAATAACCAAATATATGACTAACTAAACAACTTAGGCTTACCTATGAACTAGTATGTAATCTCAAGTTTTAATTGTATGTATGTTCGTATGTGAAAATTAATAAGGTAAAAAGGGAGATCAAAGAAATTGGTGTGTAAGTAGTGTAATGATAAGCCATGTTTTATAAATGATCATATGGTAAATATAAAATATTAAGGGAATGAGGGTTGGATTACCAAGTCACAAAAATAATTATCTTTATTTAATTTTTAAAGATAGCAAACAATCATCAAAGGAAATAATAAAGAAATCCATGTGAAATAATTTAAACCATAAGCATATGTTTGAATCCATAAGAATAATTAATAATAAAAAGTTAAATAGAATGAAACCATTTAAAACACATAAATCATAATATAGTGTTCCATACAAAAGAGACAAGTGAAATAATGTTTGAAAAATAGTAAAAAATATAAGATATAGAAATTAATCATAAATATGATCTAAATCATGTAACAAAATGATAAATAATGTGAGGGAATACCATGTTTTGTTAAAAAATACTCATAGTTATAACTAAAAAATTTATCCATAACATTCGACACATCCTTAATCCTCTAAACAATGTCATGAGGAAGCTCCAATGAGGATCTTCTAGAATCAATAAAAACTATATAGAGTTGTTTTTCTTCAAACAAAGATAGCAAGAGGACAACTTTGGGGCTTCTCAGTGATTCAGTCATTTGGATTTGGGGAGAAAAAAATTTCCCCTATTTCAAAGGTCAAGAGATTATAATGGGTTTACCAAATAGGATAGAGCCTAAAATTCTTGAGTTAGTAAAAATGAATGAGATAATTTGGGAGGCTTTGTAGATAGGGGGATTTTCAAGGTTCATGGAAAAAATACAAGGGCATTATAGGCATGTTTAGATGATTATAGTGAACTCTTCAAAGAACATAACCTTCAAAATTAATGGGGTGTTGCTAGAGATCATAGGATATTTTATAGCACATGTGATAGGTTTGGAGATGGAAGACACCAAAATCTTCAAAATGGGTATAGACTACAAGAAAGAGATGGAGAGTTTTCTTAGGGAAAGTGAAACCCTAGATACTCTTCATAATGGATTTGACTAAGATTCACTTCCAAGGAAATTTGTATAAGTTACCTTTAATTTGACATAATATCTCACACTTTAAGGTAGGTTTAATGTGGTTTGATGGTATCTTTTTATTTTACTAAACTATTCTAGGCATTCAATCCCAATGAACCTTCCTTTCTACATTTTGTTCTCATTAGAATCCTCCATTTTTAAATATAAAAAGTGTAATTATACTACTCCTAGACATTAATGGGTTATTTTTCTCATCCACATGTACTTTAATGGCATGAACTATATTTCCCTAGAAATTCCCAACACTCAGAATGAAAAAGTTGTATATAAAGTTGTGGACATAAAAAAAACTACGAGGGTTTGGATTAAGTATCCTTTTAGTGTATCTTCAAAGTCTACTAAGGATAATTCTACTAAGTATTATAGTAGCATTAAAATACACCTAAGGAGTGTGGCTAATGAAACTGATGTGCTAGTCAAGACTCTAGGTTGAATGGTAAAATAAGGCATTATGTAGGGGATTCAATTTTGGTTGAAGAAGATCCAACTAGTGCAGAGGATACCAATACTCAAAAGGACCTAGGAAGGGTAATCAAGACAACCCAAATTGAGAAAAATGGGTTTGGAAAAATGAAAACTAGAGAAGAACCCAAAATAATAGATAATGACTCTATAGGTAAGCAACATTAACATTTCAATAAAGATTTTAATATGTTGTGGGCTATTTGAAGGGGAAACAAAAATATAACAAGATATAAGAATAACTTGACCTACAAAAATATATCATGCATTAGTTCATGAGGGAATTAAATGACCTTAAAGGTAAAGTAAAAAGTTTTTAGTAGGAGAATAAAATATTGGATCAAACTAATACTAATAAGTATCTTAAACATTAATTGTAGAGTCTCCAATAGAGGGTGGTTATGTTTGAAAATGAAAATGACAAGTTATAAAATAGTATTAGTTTTCTAGTGAATTATAGTAAGGAAGATATGAATGAGGGGATACAAAACATGTAAAATATTAAATCTCATTTGGGAGATTTATTTGACACTAAGACCCCAAACAAAGGCAAAGGGAAACAACTTCAATGTAGCGGGTGCCATAAGGATGTTGACAAAGAAAAGATTATTCTCCGGATTGATTCAAATCTTAGAAGAATAAAGAATTTATGGGAATACATTTATATAAATTTGGATATGGATTAGGATTCAAGTTCACTTTTATCTTCTATATGCTCTTACAGTATCTTTGATTATTATTTTGTTGTATTTGGGTAGTGTTTCAGCTGCTTCTACTTTTGTTTATTTTGGTCTTTCTTGTAGACTATGGTGGTCCTTCAATTTATTTTTGGCTATACTTCTCATAGGGTTTGGGGAACCTATTTCAAAAATTTCCTCCTTTTAAACTTAACAAAAAAAACCTCTGACACATCCCTATTCAACTGAATTTTAGTGTTATAGTCTCATCAATCTTCACAAAAAATTGTGAAAAGACTTCCTTCCATATAATCTCTACTAAAAATTAGGTATATTAGAAGAAGAGTGGTGCCCATGTGGTACCTCCTATGTGGGATACCCAATGTGAGGAATAGTATCTAAATATGAATGGTATATGTAGATTTATGAGGAAGTGAAATTGATAAAGGAGGAATATTTATTTGTGGGTCACCTTTAGTAGTAGAAATAACTAGTGCTAGTGTGGACTATGGAAAATCTTAGAGATTTTATAGAAGTAATCAAAATAATTAGTACAATTTTTAGTACACTAATTCCAAATATAATATACATCCCCATATTTAGGGATGTACTTTGAAAGTAGCTTGGGAGGTGGGATAGTCTTGTCTTTGGCTTGGGAAATGACTGATCATAATGTATCAATGTATTGTCTAAGCTTTCAAAAGTGAGTAGAGGAATGGTTATTTGTTCCATGAAAGAAAAAAATATTTTTATTAGTATACTATGGATATATACTAGTTGAAGTGGTAGAATAATAATCATGATATTGTTGATGTAAATGAAAATTCTTAGTCTAATGACCAACAACTCTATGAATATCAGAATAAGACTCATTTTCCCATTGTGTGAGTAAGGGGTCAAGCATAGGTAATGGTAGAATAACATAACCAAATAAGTGAGAAAATTGAACAAAAACTAGATTATGATCATATGTAGGTATATCTGGTTGTGTAATGAGTCTAAGTAGAGTGGCTAACATCTGCAAGGGAAGAAATATAGAAGAATCATGATATCTATCAAAATGGTAAGGTCCTATCATGACATGATCCATGAGCATATACCTGAGAGGATCTTCTATTATTGGATGAATAATATGTGTGTGTTCCATCTATAACCTATGAATATTAGAGTTAAAAATTACATTGAGTACCATAAAATAAGGAATTATATAAGAACTAAAAGATTGAAATAAATAAGAATGATATTTAAGAACATAGACATTTTTAGCTTGAATGAATCCAAATAAAAATGAGTTATATAAATAATAACCATCATCATATTCAGGTGTATGTAAGTCAATAGTACATTCTTGACTATTTTATCAGTTAAGGAATTAGGGTGAATGTAATGTTTTGTTTTGGTGAACACGACCAATATTTCATCAAAACATTATTGATGTGATCGAGGTGGAAGAGAAGGAGGAATTTGAGTGATGATATTAGGGGAGAGATCTATTTTTTTATTTTTAATCTTATTTCATCTAGTTCATCATCATCATCATCATCATCATCATCATCATCATATTCTAATATTTCTAATTAATTTTGGGTCACCAATAAAACCTCTAATAGAGTTGAGAGGAAAGTTGAAGTGTTGGGATTATCTAAATGGAACCCTAGGTTAGGTTTCAATGGTGGTAATTTTAAATACACCTCATTCTTGGAATAATTCAAAATTCTAAGGATTTGTGTGCCCTTAAATCTTTTATATATCACCATTGTAATGAAAATTGACACATTGGCTCGCAGATGAAGTAACTACTCTCATGAGATGTGTCCAAGGTCAATTGAGTAAGATATTATATAAAAAAGGAACATTAAATATCATGAATTTCACATGAATTTTAATGGGAGGAATGTTAATGGGAAGAAAAACACAACCTATATGATCCATTTATCTTCTCTTATAGTCGTGGCATGTACTACATGTGGATTTAGTGTTACATTTGAAGTATCTAAGTTTATTAATAAAGTCAAGGGAAGAAACACAATTGCTTGAGCCTTCATGAATTAAAACACATTTATATTGGATATTACATATTTTAATGCTAATAAATAAATGAGGATCATCCACATAAAGTAATATCTCATCAGGAATCATATAAGAGATAGGATAATTAACTAAGAGAGAAGTGTTCATGTTTCATCAACATGGATGAACATCTCTTCACATTATTTAAGAATTATATCTTCAAATTTGGATAATATAGCTTATTTCCCTATATGTGGAGGATGAGGGATGTTCAGTGTGAATAATAATTGCATCAAACAATTAAAATTATGGGTAAAAGTACACATAAGCTCTAAGAATGGAATTTGATATGGGAGATCAGAAATTTCAACAACAAGATCCCATGCATCATAACCCATGAGAGGATTGTTAGATAGAGATACATAGTGTTGTAATAAATCTTATGATTTGGGGTTAGATGTGTAATTAAACTTATGTTGATAAGGTATTATTTGTTTATGTTGGTTTCAAGTAGGTTGATTGACCTTAGGTGATGTGGTTGTATTGTTAGGTGTTTCTTGGGTTTGAATAGAAGAAGTACTATTTGAAGTTTGGGGTATGTTTTCTTGAGGGATAAAAGTTGGGAAAATAGAATAAATTATAGCAATGGTATGAGAGATATGGTTGGTTTGTGCTATTGGGGGTGATGGTTTTATGTGTGTTGGTTTTTCATGCCCCAATTATATGTGATGGGATGGAGAAGTGTCTTGAATAATGTGAAATTTTGAAGAGGTTTTATGGTTAGGTGTAGCATTTGAATCAATATAATAAACAACTCTTATCATATTAGTCATGTTAACCACATTTTCATCATTAGTGTTAAGGTCTATAAGACTTTCAATGTTGTTGGTAGTAGGGTTAGGTTGATCAATATTATTTTGGTGATTAGGAAGGGGATATTTATAGATAGCTAAGTGAGCATTATCTTGGTTTAAGGGTTGATTTTTAGTTTGATTTTTCTGAGATTTAAGTATTATTTGATAATATTTTTAATTTTTGCATATGAGGGATCTATGGTCAAATTTGGGACCAAGGAGAAAGTCCATAGCAATATTTCTTAATTATCTATAAATTTTATGAGAATGGTCAAAACTCACATGGAAGCAACAAAATTTATTTGGATCATACCATGCCTTCATAGGGTGAGTGGTGTTAAGATTTCATGGTAGAGGTCTTGGAATATGTTTTTGAATTTATGCTAATGAAATAGGTTTGCGTACATTAGTACGATTGTTTTTTAGAAATTTGGGGTTATGATTAGAATTATTATTAGGTGGAGGGACATGATCCATTATATTATTTGTACTAATGGGTTGGATGGTGTGTGTGGTGTCATAAGTGTTGGTAACACCATCATTAGTTTCATGATGATTTTTATTTTTGATAAGCATGTGAATTATCATTGTAGGTTGGGGAGGTTCAAATTGATGCATGAGTAAATATTGACATTTGGCTTGGTCAAAATCCTCTTCCAATGTTTTTGGAGAGAAGGTCATAACATGCTATTATAATTTAGGCTGGAGAGCATTATTAAATAGGTGAAAGTGTTTTTAATCCACCATATTATGCTTAGTTTTGATAGACAAAGATTTATAGCATTTGGTGAAAACTTATGTCATTTTAGTTTCTAGTTGTTTATAATTGATGAAATGAGTTAGGATATACCTAGGAAGATCACTAGTTTGCAATACTTAAAGCAATGAATTGACCAAGTCTTTTAAGCTAGTAATGGAGTGGGTTCTTAGTTGGTTATACCAATATAAAACATCTCTTGAAATGTTTTTAGATATAAGAATTTAGTGGAAAAAAATTATTAATCTTAACCCAATCTTTGTAAAGGTTTTCAAATGGTTTTAAATGTAGGGTATAATCCATAGTGTTGAGGTATGTTCCTATTAATGTGTTGAGATGTTGATGTTTTGATTGATTTTAAAGGTAGATAAATGTCATTGATGTCCTAGAGGTGCTCCTATTAATTTGTATGATAAGTGATCATGATGGATTAAGCATGGTTTAGTAGGCCCTTGAGTTCTACATAAGGTCTTGACACAATGTTGAGATGTGACAAGTTCATGAGTAGTGATTTCTTAGTATTACTATGAGATCTCATCTAAAAGAGAGTGTTTTTTATGTTTAAGTTCTTGTTGTGATAAGGTCATTGATTAACCAAGTGCATAAGAAGAAATTAAATATGGATAAGGTATTCAGAAAGCATAGTATTATCTTGGTGAAGGCATGAATAGTGAAGTTTAGTGAAGTGAGTGAGTTCAAGATTAAGAGAAGATGTGTGGTAGAAACTATTATCAATATAAAAAATCACCCTATTTGAATATTTTCAATAAAACCTTCTCTTCAACTGCTACAATGGGATCTTATTAGAGTGTGGGTGACTCTCAAGTGAGAAGAACCTCCAAAGAAGGTTGGTTCCCTTGGATCTATCACCTAAAACGAGTTCTATTTTTGAAATTTAGGGTGAAAAAGGAAGAAAAATTAAAAGGAAATCCTACTTACTTTTGGTGATACACCTGAATAGGTATTTCATCTATTGTATTTTGAGCTCCTAAAACACTGATAAGACAAGTAAAATACTAAATTCTACAACTCAAAGACTCCCATGCATCATTATTTCATGAAGAGGTTTTATCAATTGATCTAAGACTGAGGGAAATGGTTGAATATGACTAATTAAAGGCACTAAATAGCCACTTATATCTAAGGTAATATCATCCAAAAGACATCAAAACATAGAACATGACCTACATAAGCTAGCTTTCTAGTAACTAGGTCAGAATCAAAACTTGACAAGGGAGAATTTCTCTACCACATATGCAAATTAATTAACATAAACACACTATACCAGCATGAGAAATTCTGATTTTTTTTAGAAAAAAGGTTACAAGACTCAAATTTTGGTAGAGTCTGGTCTTGCCAAAAGAGGGATGATTATGAAATTGGCTTTGAAAGCCAACAATATATAGAAAATAGCATAACACTAGCCAATGTGGCATTGAAAGGAGAAGAGGATTTGAAATCCAACTCAATTCAAGTCTATTTAAATTATAATATTCATAAATAAAATATTTTATACTTGTCTTCATCTTGAGAAACATTGCATGAAGCTCCCTTTTGTGTTGAAACAAGGAATGGTGGGGCCCATTGACTTTGTCAACTTTTATATGCATGAAATCAATGCCATTATTTGATGTCTATCTCCATTTCAAATAATGTTGAATTTTTTGAATTTACTTATTTATATTATAATAAAGGAATATTTCATGATGTTGGTAAACTAGTGAATTATAGCTTTGATTGGTAGTTTAAGGCTAGTTAACTCCATTTGGCTCCTCCTTACATGAAAATGTGCATGAATATCCATGAAAATATCATATATGTTGTGTGGTAAAGTATTATTGAACTCAATATAGACATTTCAACACCAAACTCAAATTTTAATATTTGAATAATTAGGCCTATAGCCTATCTGTGCACTTGGACTCCATGGAACCTGCAAAGAAAAGCATGAAACCACTTAGAATCTTCAAAATAAAAAGATATGGTACTTTATTAATTTTTACATCTTGGAAAACACCATTTAATACCTTAAAAACTCACACAATGGTTAGAAACAACCAAAATCCTATATTTTTCTCTTGGTGCCTTCATCTTGCTCAGGCTTGCTTTCTTCTTGACTGTGTTTTGAGAGGCTTAAGACTGTGTTAAAAATATCAAGAACTTCCAATTGTATAATTTCCTTGAAAATTTTATGGATTATTCCTCAAATAATTATTTTTTATCCACCAAATTTGGAGTCAAAAATCCACTTGTATATTCTAGCAACCTCAAATTTACTAAAAAAATGGCCCTCTTGCATGGAATGTGTGCATACTTGACTGCAGTTTTGCATATTATTGATGTTTATTTTATGATTAATGGATGTTTTATAGATAAAATTAATATTAAATTATTTTAATGGTCCATTGAAACCTATTTTTCCACAAAAAACCTTAAAGAATGTAAAATTTCCTTAAACCATGCTAAACTAGGCCCTTTTGGAAGCTTGAAAACACAAAGATATGCTAAGTAATGGATATTTTAGGAGAATTTATTTGAGAAACCTAATTTAAAACATGTAAACATGGAGTAAATTATGTGTTATGTGTGTATCTTGATTGTATTTCATTATCAAAGGTTAACATTTTGATGATTATTAAAATTTCCTTATAAAATTATAATTTTGTAGTCAATCTGGGCCATTGATTATAGGTTTATAGATCTGATGGTAGAGGTTATGTTTAGGGTTTTTTCACCCTAAAATATATTGATATATGGATGATATGTGAGGTGATAAAAATTAACGTAGGTTCAAGGTAGAAAATGTAGAGAGATGTAACATGGCTTGTTACAAGATTTTGTTTCTCTATTGTATTGCTGAAATATATACTAGACAAGTTTGGTGGATGTAGCCCTTTTTGGGTGAACCACATTAAATTTAGTGTCTCTTGTCATGTGTATGTTTTCTATTTATTTTTATAATATTTGATTAATTCATTTCATATTTTCTCTTTTATATGATTTGGGGATAAATCTAGGTTTTAATTTATCATAACATGATGCCATTCACCAAAATATGAAATATTCAAAAAAAAATCATTTTCATTCTCCAACCCTACACTCTTCTTGAAAGCATGCCAATTTGTAGATTTGATTGGATATATTTTATTTCTCTCTTATACCATTAAATTAATTAATAATATCTTAATGATGACATAGAGAGATATATTAAGTACCCAATATTATGTAATAATTTCAAATTTCATGAAACCCTTCTTGGGTGAGGATAAACTGAGAAAAACCCATTGCCTTTCTAGTTGCAAGGCTATAAAAATTGGCCTATATTAAACCTAATGGTACATGATCATGGAAATTCCATTTAAAAAAACCATCTAATTCATTAGGAATCCCTCTTACTATAGTTTTCACACCTAAAAATTCATATTTATACCTTTCTCTAGCTTACCGTACCATCATCAAACCTTTAAGTAGTTCACTATATGCAAATTAGGAATGCCAATATGAAATGGTTTTTTGCCTTTATTGAATATAAATTCATTGAAGCTTATGATTAATGTTTTTCATGACCTTATCTTTATTTTTCCTACTTTAGGTGTATGCAATCTGTACGGATCCATACTTATAGTAAAAGAAGTGAAAAAGGGCTTTGATTTGCCTTTTATGGAATTTTAAGAGCCCCACTACCAATATAATGCATAAAGAAGATTTTAATTAATCCATTTGAATCTTTTAAAAAATATAAAGCCTTTGCCACAATTTGGAGGCTAATTTTGGCATGTGTGGGTCTAAAATAAGCCTTTTTGGCTTTTAAAAAGCATTAAAATACATTTTAAACTATGAAAATTTAGACGTAGGATAATTTCATATTTTTGAATATAATTAAAGGAATTTGGAATAATTGAATGACCCTTTGATCCCAAATTTGACATTTTAAATACCAAAAATGACCTTTTAGACTAAGATATACTAGCTTGATTAGCTTACAAAGGCTATTGACAATTTTTTGAAATATTGAAATATAGGGGCTAGAATTTGGCCTTGACAATACAAATTACCAACATTTCTAGTGACTTATAGGGGTTAACCAGGCTTATGGTCAAATAAATATTCAGGTTTCATTGGGAAATATACTCTTTTGGGCTTTGATACACCTTTTTGACTATGACATAATAAGACTACATGTGCAATTGTGTTCTTAGAGGAAAGCAACAACAACTGACTGAAAAAGAACAAATATTAAAATCATATGAACATGTGAACTTAGAGGAAAGCAAATATATAAGGAAGTTTATTATGTAAAAAATAACCTCCACTTTACTAGTCTTCCTAGATCAAAAGGAAATTTTTTGAGTTCACTTCCATGATGAGATGGAGAATGATGTATTACATGTTCCCTTGCAAAATTGGTTGTTGAGAAAGTGAGTATCTTCTTTGAAAAGTCCTTTCACATGATCATATGTATAATAGTAGGAGAAAATCAACCTCTAATGTAAACATACTCACTTGGTGGTTCTTCTTCTTTGTCAAGCTCTATTTTTTCATAATCTGGTTGACTAGGTTGAGTACAAAATAGATGTGTATTACCTTTGGGAAGCATACCCATGTATATAGGCTCATCAAAGAGTTGATAACCCATTATAAATATCTGAAGCAAATCCATGTCTACAATTAACTCTTGAGGTTAAAAACATTAAGGAATTCTCACTCCATGTTATTTGATTTGCTTGACAAGGTTATTATCTTTGGTTGTACCCAAACCATATTCCTCCTGGAAAAGAGCATATCCTACTCCAAAAATGTCAAAAAGTCCTCTAATGTGAATTTTGTCTAATTAGTAACCTCTGGATGCTCCATAAATTCATCAATTTGATCAGCTATTACATCCAATTCTTCATTATTTACATAATATGGGAGCTTTGCTTCCTCATCCTCTTCATAAACACTTACATCCTCCTCAACACATTCTTCTTAAAGATCGTTTGAATCTAAAATTTCTTGCTCAGGTTCCCACATAACATGGTCCTCTTATTGAGTGTGAATGGTAAAAGTGCAAGATGGATCAAATTATTATATAACTTGATTTATTTATGTAGATTCATCATGGAGAGTGAGAGGAAGCTCATGAAACTTGGACCCTTGAATGGAGTAGATTTCTCTTGATGAAGGTAATCAGATTTTTGTGCCATTGTAGCTTCATTTTCTTTTCTCCACATTGATATCAATCTCTCTAACTCTGATTTATCTTGCTTCTTGACTACCTCTTTTTTCCCTTGAATGGTCTCTTGAATTGAATTCATGACTTGAAATATATTGAGACTTGATTTATAATGAAAGCATAGGTGGCATATATGAGTAGGATGTCTCATGATAGGGTTGGTAAGGGGAAATAGTATGATGGATTATCTATTCATAGGGAGGATTAGGGAAGTGCTCTTATATGTATGACTGATATAGCTCCTCATACTACTACTGAAGATCATAGTGTGGTTGGTAATACTGATCATAGTGAAGAGTATATAAATCCATAATAAAATAAGACCTTAGAGACCATTAATAAACCAAGTGCTGAAAGTAGTCAATATTTAAAATAATACCCGATGTTTATAACCAACTTTTAGTGTCTGAAGGTTTCATTGATATTTTGAATGCCTATAAAGGCTAGTATGTAGTGCAAGGTCCCACCGAGAATGCCAAAAATTATTAATAATATGAATATCACCCTATTTGAATATTTATGAGCAAACCTTCTCTTCAACTAATAAAATGGGATCTTCTTATAGTGTGGGTGAATCTCAAGTGAAAAGAAGGTCTAGATAGGTCTAGTTCCCTTAGATTTATCACCTAAAACTAATTCTATTTTTGCCTTTTGGTGTGAAAATGGAAGAAGAAAATTTAAATGGAAATCCTACTTATTATTGGTGATACACCTAAATATCTATTTCATCCACTATATTTTGAGCTCCTAAAACACTAATAAGGCAAACAAAAGATTGAATTTTACAACTCCAAGACTTTTATTCATCAATATTTTATGAAGAGGTTTTATCAATTCATATAATCTTGAGGTAAATGGTGGAATAGGCCTAATTTAAGGCACTAACCAACCACTTATATCCATTGTAAGATCAACCAGAAGACATCAAGACATAAAATATACACTGCATAATCTATCTTTCTAGTAACAAGGCAAGAATTAGAACTTGACAAGGGAGAATTTCTCTACCAAATATGTAAATTAGCTAACATAAACACAATATACTAGCATGAAAAAATATAAAATAGTATTTTATTTCACTTAAAAGGTTACAAAACACAAAATTTGGTAGAGTCTGGTCTTGCCAAAAGAGGGATGATTATGAAATTGGCTTTGAAAGCCAACAATATATAGAAAATAACATAACACTAGCCAATGTGGGATTGAAAGGAGAAGATGAGATGAAATACAACTCAACTCAAGTCTATTTCAATTATAATATTCATAAAAAATCTTTTAGACTTGTCTTCATCTTGAGAAACCTTGCATGAATCTCCCTTAGGGGTTGAAACAAAGAATGGTGGGCCTAATTGACTTTGTCAACTTCTCTTTGCATGAAATAAATACCATTATTTGATGTATATCTCCACTTGAACTGATATTAAATTTTTTGAATATAATTCTTTATATGATAACAAAGGAATACTGTATGATTTTGGGTAACTATTCAATTGTAGCTTTGATGGTAGTTCAAGGCTAGTTAACTCCACTTATCTCCTCCTTGCATGAAATGACTCTTTGAAGGATGAAAATTTGCATAAATCTACATGGAAATATCATGTATGTGGATTGGTAAAATCATTTTTAACTCTAAGATATACATTTAAATGCCAAAATCAAATTTTAATATTTGAACAATTAGGCCTATATCCTATCTGTGAACTTTGACTCCATGGAACCTACAAAGAAAAGCATGAAACCACTTGGAATATTAAAAAAAAATAAGATATGGTAATTTATTAATTTTAAAATATTTTACAACACTTTTTAATACCTTAAAAACTCACACAAGGGTTAGAAATAACCAAAATCTTATATTTTGCTCTTGGTGCCTTCATGTTGCTCAGGCTTACCTTCTTCTTGACTGTGTTTTGAGAGGCTTAGGACTATGCTACACACAAAATTTTGAATCAAAACTCCACCTGTAGATTCTAAAAACCTCAAATTTTCTTTGACAATGCCCCTTTTGCATGGAATGTGTGCATACTTGACTATATTTTTGCATATTTTTGGAGTTGATTTCATGGGTAATGGATTATTTATAGATGAAATTAATATTTAATTATTTCAATTTTCCTATTAAACCTAATTTTCCATAAAAAACCTTAAGGAATGCAAAATTTCCTTAAACCATGTTAAACTAGGCCCTTTTGGAAGCTTTGAAGCACTAAGATATGCCAAGTAATGGATATTGTTTGATAATTTATTTGAGAAAAATTATAAAACACATGAAAATATTGATGAAATTATTCTATTTACCAAAATATGAAATCTTAAAAATATCCATTTTCTCTCTCCAATCTTACACTCTTCTTGAAAGTATGTCAATTTATAGATTTGACTAGATGACTTTTATTACTCTGTTAGACTATGAAATGCATGAATAATATCTGAATAATGAAATGGATAGATATATTAAGTCCCCAATATTATTTAAAAACTTTAACTTTCATTAAACCCTTCCCAGGTGAGGATAAATTGAGTAAAACTTGTTATCTTTGTGGTTGTAAGGTTGCATAAATTAGCCTATCTTCAACTTGATGGTACATGAGCATGGAAAATTAAATGAAAAAAACACATAATCCATGAGTAATAATTATAATTCTAGTTTTAAAACCCAAAAATTGAGATCTTTACCTTTCTCCAAGTGACCTTACCATCATCAAACCTACAAGTAAGTCACTATGTTCAAACAAGGAGTGCTTGTATGAAATAGTTTTAAACCTTTTATGAATCCAAACACCATGAAACTTATGATAAATATTTTTAATTACCTTTTATTTATTTTACATACTATATGTGTACATAATCTATACATATCCATACCTATCATTGTAAAAGAAGTGAAAAAGGTCTTTTCTTTGCCTTTTATAAAATTTTAAGAGCCCCACCACCAAGATAATACATGATTAATATTTTAGCAAATTAATTTGAATGTTTTTACAAATATAAATCTTTTTACATTATTTTTAGGCTAATTTTTGCACATTTGGGCCCAAAATAATCCCTTTTTGCCTTTAAAAAAGCATTAAAATACATTTTTAAACTATGAAAATTTAGACTTAAGCTAATTTCATATTTTTAAATATAATTAAAGGCCTTTAGAATAATTTAATTACCTTTTGATCCCAAATTTGAAATTTTAAAGGCCAAAAATGACCTTTTATACCAAAATATACTTGTTTAATTAGCTTATAGATGCTATTGATGGTTTCTAGAAATTTTGAATTGCAAGGGTTGGAATTTAGCCTTAACAAGACAAATTACCAACACTAATTAACAATGGTATGAGGTTTTCTAGAATTATATTTAGTTTTTATAATTCATCTAAAGTGTTAGGAAGGTCTCAAAGAGGTATGATACCTAATAGTTTTGTTTGATAGACTAGTTCTTAAACATGAATATGGATTGAAGAGGTATGATGATGATGATGATGATGATGATGATGATGATATGGATGTTTATGGACATGAAGTTGTGAAAAGAAGTGTTAGAGTATGTGAGAAAGGTGTTGAGTTAGCCACATGACTCTTAGACTAAGCCAAATGGGTATGTTATTCATTAGTGGTATTTTCATGGACCTAATCTTAAGACCCTAGGTAACATTATGAGGCATCATGATCAGATTTGGAGTTTTGTGATCTCATATGAGCATGGTTTGAGGTATAAAATGTTATTCTAAGTGTATTGGTGTAGTTTTAGGTCTTGAGCTAAAGGAGAAAGCATGAAAAATGGGTATTGAGGTGTCTTAAATGTTATAATCAAGATTTGTGGACCCGAAAAGGAATTTTTGATGTTTGTTGGCACATGTGAATATTACATGAGAACATAATCTCTTAGGGAGAGATGGAAAAGGATCTTAAATTTTTTTTCTAAAAATTTAGAGTTGGTTTTAGGGGCAGAGTTTTATGAATAAATGTTAAGAATGGAAACTAGTCTAAAACCCTCCTTAAATCCTTATAATGACTTGATGGTGAAGATTTTTTTTGAGTGACCATAATGGATTGGTAAGGCTAGTTTAATAATTTCATCATGTAGAGGACTTTTCTAGGTACCTTTAAGTGGCATTGAGTGTTTAAGAGAGTGAGTGGAAGCTATAAAAAATCTTTTATTTCTTATAAATTTGATATAATAGGTAGAGTTGACTAAGTCAAAGTTGTAAAATGGATGGAGGTTGAAGCTTGTGAATTATAATTAATTCCCCTGATGATTTATTATCATTTAATATATTTCAAATATGCTAAAATGGTCATGGAAGTTGGCCTACCAATAATAGGCCTAATGAAGAAGATAGTAAAAAACTAGGCAGGAGTGAAACTACGATCAGGGATGAGTTTAAGTGGATTGGGAATGAATCCAATTGCATGGGATTTGTTTTCAAAAATAATAACAAATGTTAATTCTAGTTAGATGTCTTGGAGTTCATTGAAAATGTTGCAAATGTTGTTCACAAGATGTCTTGTCTAGTGAAGGTGACACAATGAAGGTGTAAGGTTCAGAGATTGGTCTATATATTCCATATTTTATTTTATACCTCTATATATTTGAGTTTTTATATGTTATAAAGATGTATAAGGATAATAAACATTCATAAATACTTCTTTTTTATGTATACATAGGTGTTGGAAAAAATGTTCACCATGACTGATTCTCAAGGCATAATGATATTTTTGGGTATGCACGATGGAGTAAAGAGTTTGAGACTCTATGAAAGGATTAAATGTATATATTTATTATTTTTATGTTTTTTAGTATATATATAACCCAAAAATGTTTTATATAATATTTAAATATATTTCAATAAGCTGAAATATGAAATCCAAAAATGGGTTGTTTGGTTGTGTAAGAACTATGAAAGAGAAGTTTAACAAATTGGTCTACAATACTATATATATATATATATATATATATATATATATATATATATATATATATATATATATATATATATCTGTGTGTGTGTGTATGTATATATATGTATATGTATACATATATGTATATATATATATATATATATGTGTGTGTGTGTGTGTGTGTGTGTGTGTATATATGTGTGTGTGTGTGTGTGTGTGTGTGTGTGTGTGTGTGTGTGTGTGTGTGTGTGTGTGTGTGTGTGTGTGTGTGTGTAGTATTATGTTATATTGGTCACATAAAAACTATTACTATGCATAAGTAGTCTTTGAATTATCCTTACAAGGGTCTTTGGTAGTTTTCTATATGTGAGTGAGTTTTATGTTATTATGTCATTATGACTAGTTTGGAAATGCAAAAATAATTTTTTTATGTCTTATATTTTCCATAGGTTATTATAGATGTATTTTTAATGTTGTAAATTCAATGTACAGATGTTGATGGTCAAAGTTTTTTAATTGTGTTTTTGATCTTTTTGGTAGAACAGAGTGAGCCTTCTGTAGATTTGATTTTGAGTCTTTATAGGTTTATTTATGGAGTATAATGAGTTTTATGATTATCATTAGGTCATGAATTTTCCATCCATATGTGTATTGTTATTTAAATTTTTTTCTAAAGGTTATTTGAGCTTCAACTTTGAAGGTAGTGTTTTTGGAGTAATTAGGCCTAATAGGTCTTTAAGGCCTAATGGAGATTTTATGAGGTAAGAAAAAGATGTGTGATTTATTGAGAATAGAGGAGGTAATTTGAGGTTTCCAATAGTTTTTTTTGAAATTTTTTAGGCTTTTGGTGATGGTTATCTAGGTCATAATGGTCCATGTTGTTCTATGGAGAAGATAAACCTAATACATTAGGTCTCTAAGAAGGCCTAGAAGAATATTGAGGTATAAATGAGTTTGGATAACCTATTAGTGATATTAATATGATTAATTAGTTTGTTTAATGTGTAATAAGGATTTTTTTGTGTCTAACCCTAGTTTATTAGTTCTTTGGCTGACCAAGAGAGGATGTTAGCAAGTGATGTGTATTTATATAAGGCATAATATGCCTATTTGGGTAAGTTAAGAGGAATGAGAGGGATAAAAAATAAAAAGACACCTTGAAGAGAATAATAAGGTCTTGGGGACCATAATAATATGGGAGAGAAACTATTATGAACATATAATATATCATCTACATGTGGATGACAAGGTTAGTTGATCTAATAAGCCTAGTAAAAGGCATGTTTGAGCAATGAAGCCTAGAGGCTATTTTGAGAGGGGTAGAAGGTTTAGAAACACTAAATGAGTTGATTATATGTTGATATAACACTATATATAAATCAAATATGTGTTTCTAATATATGATAGAGAGTTAAATTCATATAGAGAAGATAAAGAGCTAAAGAAGAGGTCACCACTGATTGATTGAGAAACAAGGTGTCTTGAGGTGATCAAGTTAATCTTGGATGAGTTGGTGATTTGTAAAGAAGTAATGAGAGATGAATTAAAATTTGAAGAAGTGTTATTGAAGTGGATTATTTGGTGTTGAGTCACTTATGGGGTTGGTTTCTCCTTGTAATTTTGAGCTTGCTTAAGGACTAGTTTAGTTGGTGCCTGACTAGTGAGTGGTCAATATTCCTTGTGGGGTTGGTGCCTCACTAAATATTAGTTCATTGCTCATATTATAATATTAAAAGTGGTTTTTTATGGGGTTTTATCCCCTTTAAGGGTTTCTCACATATATTATGTGTTTTTTTCTTCATGTTCTTTTGTATGCTTGTTTATACAATGGTTGATCATTGTGATTGAATGAATTCTTCATAAGTGATAAGTGGAATTGAATGTATTATTTAAAGACACTAATTCACCCACCCCCTTCTCAGTGGATACGATTAAAAAAGTTGGTATCATAATAGTTCATTTGGATAGGTCTAATATCCTAAATGTTATCCTAAGAAGCATAATCTTGAAGTATGATGATGATAATGTTTATCCTAGTTGTAATGATGGTCTACCAAAGAGTGATGGTACTGGCAGATTTGACTAAGAAGAAAAAATATGACAAGATAAGTAATGATAAACACTTAAACCAAGATGAGTTATGTGTTACTATCAAACATAATTCAAATTTGAAAGGAAGTCATAAGTGTTATTTTTGAGCTCATAAGGATTATGTAGAATCCAAGTCAAATATTAAACCTAAGTTAATAGTCAAAAGGACATTGAAGACATGTTGAGATAAAAGTATAGGTTAAAGCATCAAGGTCTCTTTTATAACCTTTATTTAGGTCTTGTAATAAGGTATGTGTAGGTATCTTTGTGAAGTAAGTCAGTGGAGGCTCATTAGATTTTTTTATTGGTCTATAAGACCAATGCCATTCTTGGTAGAGCTATTTTCCATAAGATTCAAGGACTAGAGATGATATAAGGAGTATGTTTGACCCTATGTTTCCATGAATATTATATGAAGTGATATAAGACATGGAATATGATCATTTTATTTGTATCAATGATGGAACATCATAAATAGATCTACAAGTAAGTCATAAGGATCTATAAAGGTAGAGGTATGTAAGTGAAGAATGAGTTGATCATCAAGCTAAAGGAGCTGAGTTGAGTCTATGAAGCATTCATAAATGAGTAGAGGTATGTTATATGCCTAATTATGTTGATTTGGCTATGATCAGGTGCTTAATAGTATTTTTTTGTGAATTTTTGATATAGGTCTACAATAGAGAATGAGGTCTCATAGTCCCATCTGACAGATTGCTATGTAGAAGTTTTTATGAGCTAGTCTAAGCCATGATGACTTGAGAAACATAAATAGGAATTCAAATATATCATGAGTTCAAAGAATGTATATGATTCATAAATTTTTATATAATACCAATGAGATTGTCAAGACCATTTTAAGTTTGATTAACAAAGTTGGAAGTGATGTTGAAAGACAAGGGAATTTTATTTAATGGATGTTAACTTGAGGTATCTTAGTAGGTATTATGAGTGTAATCAATTGGTTTCCATCATGTCAAGGACAAGGTGAGAAATAGTCTGTTCTTAGTCGATTTGAAAGTGGTATGCATGGTCTTAGGGGGAGAATGTATCTAAGATGATTTTTAGTTTTGCATAAGGTCTTGACATAATGTTGAGATGTGACAAGATTTTGAGAAGTGATTTATTAGTATATATATGAGAGAAAGTTCATAAAAAGTAAGTCCTTGTGGACTAGGTGTTTACA
The DNA here is from genome assembly GCA_037957365.1 of Torreya grandis. Taxonomy (NCBI): domain Eukaryota; kingdom Viridiplantae; phylum Streptophyta; class Pinopsida; order Cupressales; family Taxaceae; genus Torreya; species Torreya grandis. The sequence goes on along the minus strand of JARHVA010001931.1, from coordinate 2,727,585 downwards.
AAGCATAATCTTATCTTGGTGAAGGCGTGAATATTGAAACTTGGTGAAGTGAGTGAGATGAGTCTAATGAGAATATGTGTGGAAATAATTTAGCATGGTCTGAGGTTTATTGTAATGAGATTTATTTTTATAATGAATCTACAATGTTAGGAATCTCTCAAAAAGGTATGGTACTTAATAGGTCTATTTGATAGACTAGTTCTTAAATATGAGTATGGATTGAATAGGTATGATTATGATGATATTAATGCATATGGACTTGAATTTATGAAATTAAGTGTTTAATCATGTGATAAATGTGTTGGGTCAGTCACATGACTCTTATAATGAGCAAAAGGGGCATGTTCTTCATTGGTGATCTTCTCATAGACCTAGTTTTAAGAACCTATGTAGCATTATGAGGCATCATGATAAGGTTTGGAGGTTTTTGAGATCATGAAAGCATGGTTTGAGGTTTCAAATGTTATTATAAGTGTGTTTGTGTCATTTTAGGTCTTGATTTGAATGAGAAAGCATAAAAATGGGTCTTGTGGTCTTTTGAGTGCTATAATGAAGAGTTGTAGACTCGAAAAGGAACTTTTGATGCTTATTGACACATGTGACTATTGTATGAGAATTTGAAATCTTACAGAGAGATTGAAAAGGGTCATAAATTTTTTCCAATCATTAAGAGTTTGTTTCATTGGTATATTTTTATGAACAACCATTAAAAATGGAAATAGGTCTAAAAAACTCCGTAAACCCTTATAATGACCTGATGGTGAATATTTTGTTTTTAAGTGACTAAAATGGATTTTTAAGGATATTTTAATGATTTTATAATGTATAATAATATTCCAAGTACCTCCAAGTGGAATTGAGTGTTTAGGAGAGTGAGTGGAAGCTACAATAAATCCTTTATTTCTTAAAAATTTGATATAATAGGGAGGTTTGATTTAGTCAAAGTTGAAAAATGGATGGAGTTTGAAGCTTCTAACTTATAATTAATTAAAATTATGATTTATGAGAAGTTAGTATAAATAAAATATGCTAAAATTGTCATGGAAGTTGGTTTATTGCTAAAAGGCCTAGTGAGGAAGGTAGTGAGAAAACCAAGTAGGAGTCAGAATGAGATTAGGGATGAGTTATAGTGGATTAATAATGAGAAAAATTACATTGGGTTTTTTTTAGAAACCCATAAAACATGTTAATTTTGGTTATATGTCTTGGAGGTCATTGAAAATCTTGAAAATGTTGTTCACAAGATGTCCCGCCTAGTAAAGATAAGATAACGAAGGTGTAAGGTTCAGTGATTGGTCTATATATTCCATATTTTATATTATCATTCTATATATTTATGTTTTTATATGTTATAAATATTTATAAGGATAAATATCATAAATTATGACTTATTTTTTTGTATACATAGGTGTTGGAATCCATGTTCACCATGACTAGTTCTCAAGGTAGAATGATAGTTTTGTGTATACAAGATGGATTGAAGAGTTTGAGACTGTATGATAGGATTAAATGTATCTAGTGATTATTGTTATGTTTTTTTAAACATATATAACCCATAAATTATTTATATAGGTGTTAAATATATTTTAAGAAGTTGAAATATGAAAACCAAAAATGAGTTGTCTAGCTGTGTAATAATTGTAGCAGAGAAGCTTAACAAATTAGTCTGAAAGACCAATGGTTGAAAATAGATTAACTTATCTATCTATTGGATGATTTTATATAGGTCATAAATTAACTATTAATATGAATAATAATTATTTTTAGTGTCCTTATAGGATTTGAAAATAACATTCTTCAGGACTATGTTTTTAGGGTCTTTGGCAATTTTTTGTATGTGAGTTGTATGTTCCTATGTCATTATGACCATTTTTGAAGTGTAAAAACCATGTTTTTATGTATTACATATTAAAAAATATTTTACACATGATGTTTTAATGTTTTAAAGTTCCTATACAAATGTTGATGGTAAAAGGTTCTTAGATATGTTTTGGAACTTTCTAGTAGAATAGAGTGAGCCTTTTGTAGAGGTGAAAATGAGTCTTTGGAGCCTAAGTGATGGATTATAATGAGTTTTATGATGACCATGATATCATTAATTTTCAATCCATATGTTTATTATTATTTTAATGTATTTATATATGTGGTTTGAGCTTCATCTTTGAAGATAGTGTTTTTTGAGTAACTAGGCCTAACACTCTTTAAGGACTAATGGGGATTTCATGAGGTAAGCAAAGGATGTGTCATTTATTGATAATGAAGGAGGTGAGTTGAGATTTAAAATTAATTTTTTTTAAATTTTTTAGTACTTTGGTGAGGTATATATAGGTCATAGTGGTCTAAGTTCTTCGATGGAGAAGATAGACCTAATGCATTAGGTCTCCAAGTAGGCCTAGAAGAAGATTGAGGTATAAATGAGTTTTCCAAACCTAATAGTGATATTAATATGATTAATTATTGTCATTAATGTGTAATAAAACATGTATATAATGTATTAGTACTTTGGATGACCAAGAGAGGATGTGAGCAAGTGATGTGTATTTATATAAGGCATAATATGCCTATTTGGGTAAGTTAAGAGGAATGAAAGGGATAATAAATAAAATATAAAATTGAGGAGGAAAAGGAGGTCTTTAGGACCATAAAAAGAGTGGAGAGAAACTATTATGAACATATAACATAGCTTATGCCTATGGATGACAAGGTCAGTTTTCCTAATAATCTTAGTAAGAGGCATGTTTGAGTGAAGAATTGTAGAGGTTATTTTGAAAGGGGTAAAAAGTTGAGAAGAGATGAATGAGTTTATTGTATGTTGAGATACCATTAGATCTAAATCAAAGATATAATCCTGATATATTATAGTAAATTAAATTTATATATAGAAGATAGTGAGCTAAAGAATAGGCCACCATATGTTGATTGAGCAATAAGGTGTTTTGTGGTGTTCAAGTTGGTCTTGGCTGAGTTGGTGATTTTTTCAAGGAGTGAGATCTGAATTGAAATTTGAAGAAGTGTTACTAAATTTGATGAGTTTTTTTTGAGTCACTTAGGCCATTGGTTCCTCCTTGTAAGTTAGAGCTTATTTAAGGACTATTTGAGTTGGTGTTTGACTAGTGAGTGGTCAGTGTTCCTTTGTGGGTTAGTGCCTAACTAAATATTGATTCATTTATCATAGTAAAATAGTCCAATTAGTGTTTTAGTGGGTTTTATACCCCTTTATGGTTTCCCTCATATAATTTTTTTTCATGCTCTTATGTATGCTTATTCATATATTGGTTGATCAATGTGATTGAATGAATGCTTCATAAGTGATAAGTAAAATTGAATATATTATTTGAAGACACTAATTCTCCCCGCCCCCTTAGTGGATATGATTCTAAAAATTGGTATAAAATAAAAATTCCTTTGGGGAGGTTTAACATCCTAAATGTGATCTTAAAAAGCATAATCTCAAAGTACAATGATGATAATGTTTATCATGGTTGTAATGATGGTCTACCAAAGAATGATCGTACTATTAGATTTGAATAAGAATAAGTAAGATGAAAAGATAAGGCATGATCAAAACCTAAAACAAGGTGATTTATGTGTTAATGTAATACATAATTCAAATTTGAAAGGATGTCATAAGTTTTATTTTCCATCTCAAAAGGATTATGTAGAAGCCAAGCCAAAGATCAAACCTAAGTTAATAGTTAAAATGACATTAAAGACAAATTAAGAAAAAGGTATAGGTTAAAGAATCAAGGTGTATTTTAGAACCTTTATTTAGGCCTTGTAATAATGTATGTGCAGGTATCTTTGTGAATTAATTATGTAGAGGCTCATGAGAGTTGTTGATTGATCTATAAGACCAAATCCCATTCTTGGTAGAGCTATTGTCCATAAGATTTAAGGATGAGAGATGATCTAAGGAGTATGTTTGACCCTATGTTTCCATGAAGATGATATGAAGTGATATAAGACATATCATATTATCATGTAATCTATATCAATGATGAAACATCACAAAGAGATATGAAAGTAAGTCATATACATATATAAGGTAGAGGTCTACAAGTGAAGAATGAGGTGATCATCAAGCTAGAAGAGTTGAGTTGAGTCTATGAAGCTATCATAGATAAGCAAAGGTATGTTAGAGGGATAATTATGTTGATGAGGCCATGATCAGGTGCTTAATAGTCTTTGTCATGAATTTTTTATAGAGGTCTATGATAGAGAATGAGTTCTAAAAAACCCATCTCGCAGATTGCCATGTATAAGTTGTTATGAGCTAGTCTAAGCCATGATGAATCTAGAAACATAAAGAGGAACTCAGATTGATCATGAGTTCCAAGAAAGTATATGAGTCATAAATTGGTCTATAATACCAATGAGATTATGAAGACCATTTTAAGTTTTATTAACAATGTTGGAAGTGATGTTGAAAGACAAGGGAAGTTTTTTCAATGGATGTTAACTTAAGGTATCTTAGTAGGTATTATGAGTGTAATAAATTGGTTTTCATCATGTCAAGGACAAGGTGAAAAATAGTGTTTTTTTAGTCCATCTGAAATTGGTATGTATGGTCTTAGGGGGAGCATGTGTCTAGGATGATTTTTAGTTTCCTTTTTCCTATATGTTGAGTTTTTGGTTATTGTAGATGGTTGAACTACTTTTATAAGATGAGCTCATATTTGGCTGATTATATGGTATTTTTATAAGAGATGAATTTTTTCATTAATGTTAAAGGGGGAGAAATACTATATTGGGAGAAAGATAAGCTTGAGATAGATCCATCTTGAAAAGATGAGAATGATCTATTGTGTTAGAGTGTGTTCCATCAATGACAAGGGGGGAGATCATTGAGGTGTGTTCCTATAGGCGTATACAAATATTGATGTTTTAATTGATGTCAATATAGCTGAATTCCATATATGTACTATATTTTATCTTATGAATATGTATGATAAGTGATCATGATGGATTAATCATGGTCTAGTAGGTCCTTGAGTTCTACATAAGGTCTTGACATAATGTTGATATGTGATAAGCTTATGAGAAATTATCACTTAGTATTTACATGACATATCATCTAAAATAGAGTGTTTTTTGTGCTAACATTCTTATTTTGATAATGTCATTAATTGACCAAGTTCATAAGAAGCAAGTCCTTGTAGACACGGTATTCACAAAACATAGTCTTGTCTTGGTAAAGGCATGAATAGTGAAGCTTGGTGAAGTGAGTAAGATGAGGCTTATGAGAAGATTATTTTTAGTAATTGAGCATGTTATGAGGTTTATTTACATTATATTTAATTTTATAATTCATATACATTGTCGATAATGTCTCAAAAAGGTATGGAACCTAATAGGTCTATTTGATAGACTAGTTCTTAAACATGTGTATGGATTTAATATGTATGATTATGATGATATGGATGTGTATGGAATTTAATGTGTGAAATGTAGTGTTTAATCATGTGATAAAGGTTTTGGTTCAGTCACATGACTCTCATAGTGAGCAAAATGGGTATGTTATTCATTAGTGATATTCTCATGGACCTAGTTTTAAGACCATAAGTAGCATGATGAGGCATCATGATAGCGTTTTGAGATTTTTGAGATCATGTGAGCATGTTTTTGGGTATTAAATTTGATTAAAAGTGTGTTTTTATGGTTTTAGGTCTTGAGTTGATGGATAAAGCATGAAAATAGATCTTGAGGTCTCTTGAGTGTTAGAATGAAGAGTTATAGACCCAAGAAGGAACTTTTGATGCTTGTTGAAATGCTTGACTATTGCATGAAATGTGGAGATATTAGGGATATGGGAAAGGGTCCTAAATTTTTTTTCAAATAATTAAGAGTTGGTTTTAGGGTTAGAGTTTTATGAACAAATTTTAAGAATTGAAACTAGTCTAAAACCCTCCTTAAACCCTTATAGTGACTTGATGGTGATTATTTTGTATTTGAGTGCCTATAATTAAATTTTAATGATAATTTTATGATTTTATAATTTATAGGGCTCTTCTAGGTACCTCTAAGTGGCATTGAGTCTTTAGGAGAGTGAGTGGAAGCTACAGTAAATCCTTTATTTCTTAGAAATTTTATATAATAGGCAAGTTCTATTGAGTCAAAGTTATAAAATAGATATATGTTAAAGCTTGTGACTTATAATTCATGCCAATTATGATTTACAAGTAGGTAATAGAAGTAAAATATGCTAAACTGGTCATGGAAGTTGGCCTATTGTTAAAAGGTCTAGTGAGGAAGGTAGTGAGAAAACCTAGCAAAAGTGAGAATGAGATTAGTGATGAGTTTTAGTGGATTAGGAATAAATAAAATTACATTGGGTGGTTTTTAAAAACCATTAACACATTTAATTTTGGTTATAGGTCTTACAAGTCATTTAAAATGTTACAAATATTGTTCACAAGATGTCCTATATAGTGGAGATGAGACATTGAAGGAGTAAGGTTCAATGATTGGTCTATATATTCCATATTTGATATTATAAATATGTATATTTTTATTTTTATATGTTATAAATATGTATAAGGATAATAATCACACATTATGATTTATTTATTTTGTATTCATAGGTGTTGGAATGCATGTTCACCATGATTGGTTCTCAAGGCAAAATGATAGTTATATGTATGCAAGATGGATTGAAGAGTTCGAGAATATATAATAGGATTAAATATATATAGTGATAATATTTATGTTTTTTTAAACATATATAACCCATAAAATATTTATATAATATTGAAATATAGTTTAAGAAGTTGAAATATGGAAGCCAAAATGGGTTGTCTAGTTGTGTAAGAACTATGACAGAGAAGCTTAAGAAATTGGTCTACAAGACCAATGGTTGAAATTATATTAAATTATACACACACACACACACACACACACACACACACACACACACACACACACACACACACACACACACACACACACACACACACACATATACATATACATACATACATATATATATATATATATATATATATATATATATATACACCTACACACACACACACACACACACACACACACACACACATATTATTTTATGGATGTCACAGATTAACTATTAATGTGCATAATAAGTATTGGAAGTGTCCTTATAGGAGTTGAAAATAACATTCTTTAGGACTCTGTTTTTAGTGTCTTTGGTAGTTTTTTGTATGTGAGAGAGTTATATGTTCCTGTGTCATTATGACCATTTTTTAAGTGTAGAAATTATGTGGTTATTTATTATATATGAAATAGGATATTATTCATTCATTTTTAATGTTTGAATTTTTTTTACAAATGTTGATGGTCAAAGGTTCTTAACTGCATTTTGGATCTTTCTAGCTGAACAAAGTGAGCCTTTTGTAGAGGCGATTACAAGTCTTTGGAGCCTAAGTGATGAAGTATAAAGAGTATTATTATGACCTTGAGGCCATGAAGTTTCCATCCATATGTTTAATTTTCCTATAATGTGTTTATATATGTGGTTTGATCTTCATCTTTGAAGATAGTGTTTTTTGAGTAATTAAGCGTAATAGGTCTTAAAAGACTAATGGAACTTTCATAAGGTAAGCAAAGGATGTGTTATTTATTGAGAATATATGAGGTAATTTTAGGGTTAAAATTATTTTTTATAAAGTTTTTAGGACTTTGGTGAAGGATATCTATGTCATAGTGGTCCAATTCCTTCCATGGAGAAGATAGACATAATGCATGAAGTCTCTAAGTAGGCCTAGAAGAAGATTGAGGTATAAATGAGTTTGGAAAACCTAATAGTGATATTAGTATTATTAATTATTGTGTGTAACATGTAATAATACATTTTTTTGTCTTAACCTGATGGATTAGTACTTTAGATGACCAAGAGAGGATGTGAGCAAGTGATATGTATTTATACAAGGCATAATAGGCCTATTTGGTTGAGTTAAGAGGAATGAGAGGGTTAGAAAATAAATTAGAATATTGAGGAGTAAAAATAGGTCTTGATGACCATAATAATAGGGTATAAAAATTATGATGAATATATAATAGAGCTTCTTCATGTGGATGATAAGGTCAATTGACCTAATAAGCCTAATAAGACACATGTTTGAGCAAAGAAGCCTAGAGGTTGTTTTGAGAAGAGTACAAGGTTGAGAAGATTTGAATGATTTTATTTTTATTTTAGAGATTATAATATATACATAAAATATGTTTTCTTATATATGATAGTGAAATAATTTAATATAGATAATATAGAGAGTTGAATAAGAGGTCACCATCTGTTGATTGACTTATAATGTGTCTTGTAGTGATCAAGTTGGTCTTGGTTGAGTTGGTTCTTTGTCAAGAAGGAGTGAGAGATGCCTTGAAATTTCAATAAGTTTTTTTGAAGTGGATATGTTTTTGTTAATTCAATTATGAGGTTGGTGCCTCCTTACAAGTTGGAGCTTTTTAAAGGACTAGTTGAGTTGGTACTAGACTAGTGAGGGGTTGGTTCACCTTCTGGGGTTGGTGCCTCACTAAATATTGATTCACTACTTATATGACAATAGTCCAAGTGGTGTTTCAATGGGTTTTATCCCCAATCAGGATTTCCAAAATATATGATGTGTTTTATGCTTCATTCTCTTATTCATGATTATTTATACATTAGCTGATCTATGTGATTGAATGAATGCTTCATAAATGATATTTGAAATTGAATGTATTGTTTAAAGATAATGATTCACCCTCTCTCAATGGATATTCTTACAACACTATAGATATGTTATAAGTGATGGTTGGAGTGATACCTCCTAGGTTAATGTTACCAATTTGATGTATTAGAGATTCATTTTTTTAAATGTTTGATAGTTTTATCGATAGTCTTTAGCATTAGGATTTTAAGATCCAAATTTATCATGATTTGGTTTGTTCTATAGATGTATTAGGTGATTTTTCATTTGTATCATTTGATTTTCATTATTAGTTAAAAATGTATGTATTTGGTTAATCATTTGTAGTAAAATTTGATTGGTTTAAGCAAAATTTGGCTAGTGGGAGTAACATTTGATGTGTTAGTGTCATATGAGGTACTAAGATCTTAGGATGCACTATGAGTGTTATATGCGGCAGTTTCATGGACCAAACTAGTGGCATGAGAATCAATAGTAGCATGAGATGTACCAGTAGCATAAGAAGAATTAGTAGCATATAAAGCATTAGTAGCATCAGATGCATTATTATCATGGTTATGCATGTGGGTATTTTGAAGAGCCCCACTAAAGGTTGAACCTACCATAATTTTATAAATACTTGGCATGGGGGTAGAAGAAGACATATAGGATTATTTCATAGTGTTATAATTAGACATGATAGAGGGAAAATGTATGGATGGAAAGAAAGGGCTTACAAAAATACTTAGGAAAAGCTAGGTGAAGGTGATTGTGGTTATCCTATATGAGGTCCCATCATAAGGTTATAGATGACTATAGGATCCTTTACTCTATGTTGGGGAATTTCATTGATTGAAAAGATCATTTAAGCCATGTACTCAAGGTCACACTCATATTCTATTGAAAAAAATGTTTAAGTATTGAGGAAGAATAAGGAGTCCCATAGTTGGCAGTGCATGTGGAAACATGGACATTACTTTGATACATGGTAGGTGACACCAAGTGTGTTTTAAGAAACCTATTAGGATTAGTGAAACTCATCATGTTTATTTGACTTCATTTTTTATTATCATCAAAAAATAAATTCATACTAAGAGAGGGAATATAAACACTTGTTAAAAATGAGTATAAACTAGTATGATACTATATCAAACTAGTCAACATTATTCTATAAGAAAATAAATAGGACAGGCTACAAGAGACATAGTTGGATAAGTCAACTATGTTCTATAGGTAGTTAAACTAAGAAAGACAAATGACTAGGTAGGATAACTATGTGTTGAAGATAAATATAATATATTATTTATAACATATTAGGTTGAAAATATGACTATCCTATAAAAGGTAAAAAAGACTAGTATCTCAGAGACTGGGTCAAATAGGATGACTATGTTGAGTAGGAAAAATAGAACTCTATGAGATGTAGTTGAGTGGGTGGACTATGTTCTAAGGGTAAAGATGGGTTTTGACAATTATGAATCTATATGATATAGTTTTATTTATCAAAAATTGAAATAAACACAAGCATCTAGGTTGCACTAGTTTATCTAGTTTTTGTACATAGCACAAACCTTGTACCAATTCTAGATAATATAAGTTTTACAATAATAACATATAATTGACAAAGGTATTGGGGCTAGGTTGGGGGCTCACATCTATGCGGCCCTCTCAAACCCTTCCTCGCATGCTTCTATGTGGGACTGTAAAGCCAAATCTATTATTGCATGGATCTATATTTTTACCTCAAATTTTTGTTTTGTGGATGAGGTGGTTGCCGTGTTAACCAAAAAACCTGACCTGTGTGGATCAGTGATTTCTTTAGTGATATTTTGAATGCCATGGTGGTTATTCCTTTGAGCAGAGGGGTGATCTCGTAGAAGTTTGGGTGGAGGGAATGGGCGGTGGCAGTGTTGGATCTGGTGTTTATTAATATAGCCATGGATGGAAGAGGGAAGAGGGAGTGTGGCCATGGATGTGGCCGTGCTAAAACCCTAACTTTTGCAACCATCTTCTCAAACTTTGGGTTTCTATATCTCATTCCATGGATGGAGTGATCCTTGGTGCTGATGCATGGCACAGAAATGAGAGACCTTTTTTTTGTGTGGTTTTTTTATTTTGCTTTAGTTTTTCGTATTATGCATAGAACCTGGGCTGGATCTCTAGCTCGAGTTAGACTGCCATCCTGATCTAGTTTGTGAAGAAAATAGTGAATAAATGGGGGAAACTTTGTTTCCTCTATGGTCAGTGATTGAGCCATGGTGCCCTGTTAATGGAAAAATGGAGAAAACCAAAGTTGTGGAGGAGCCCTGCTCATAAAAATGATGGGTATGGTGGATCTACCTACACCATGCTGGTGCTTAGGGAGGAAGGCATGACATGGAAAGGAAATCTTTTTTGGCTACCATTTGTGAGCAAGTCCTTTAACAGTGTGGTCTTGGGGTTGCTGGTTTGGACCTGGGTGCCCACTTTATTATTTTTGGAGTTGGGCATTGGTGTCTTCATTTATGGGGTTTTAGGTCCTCGTAAAACCTAGTTTTTAGGTTGTTTTCCTAGTTTTGTTTAGGTTTCAGGTCCTTGTAAAACTTGGAGAGCTTTTACTGGTTTATATTGGTGGTTTTAGGTCCTTGTAAAACCTGGTTTAGTTACTATTCTTCAGTAGGTTTTAGGAATGCCTTTCTTGGTGGTTTGTAATGTTTTATCTTTCTTGATCTGTTATAGGGTTTTAGGGCCCCTTCAAAACCTGCTTTTACCTTAATCTAAAACATACAATTGACAAAGAACTAGTAGAAAAAATAGAAATGATAAACTATGCAGTATTTCTTGAATGTTTTAAATTATAGTTTTATACATAAATGTGATAGGGCATTGGATTTATAAAGGAAATAGAAAGGTAAGCTAAATATGGCTTCAATTTGTTAAGGTTGAAAGGGATCTAAATTGGTAATGGTATTAGCTTTGTATTGGGGCATACCCCCTCAATTCACAATCCTATAATGATAAGGGTGTCAGGTGATTTTAAAATATATACCATCAAAAAAAAATTTATACTTGTCTAAAAAACTAATTCATGTTCCCCCTTGGTGATGAAATCCATGTAGGTAGACTTTGGCTAGAGTTGTTTAAATCTTTTTGATATTTTGTGGTTTATAAGTGTGTAACTAAATTGATGAATTAAAACTTCCTATTTAGTCTGTGTGCTAATATAAGAAATCAAGCAACCAAATGATACATTAATTGATTACTAACAATATGAATTAATTCCTTTTCTTGAAGAGTATAGGGTCAATTTAGTTGATTGATTATACATATAATATACAATAGAATTGACTAGTTTGAGCCTATTTATTGAAGTAAGTTATAAAGAAACATAATCGAATAGATTAATTGAATCCTATCAATAAGAAGTAACTACAAAAAAAAATTAATCTAGTCAACTTAGTTTACTATAGGGTTACCATTTTATAGACTAAAAACTATGAAAAATATTACTAAAATGAAAAATATAAATGTCTAAGTTGGTGAGAATGAAACTAATGGTTTTAATGATGTTGAATTTTTTGCTTTTATATTGTGTCATCCAAATCATTTTAACCTACTAACAAAGCTGAATGGGTCATTTGAGTTTTGAAACATGTACGTAAAGAAGGGAATAGAGTCATGTAGATCAATCTAGCTACATATAGTTTAATATAACCTACACAAATCCAAATAGAGTTGATGAGATCGATTGTGTGTCAAATATACAAATAGAATGTTAGACTGAGTCAATATATTCGATCTAGTGATTTAAAAATTAAATGAATAATAAATAAAAACATGAAATAAAACTTGAAAGGGTTAGTTCATGTTGGGTTCACCATAATTTATACAAGGGAAAGTGAAGTTGATCTAAAAATCAATCCTAGCTTGGATAATATGAATCACACTAGGCCTTTCACTTGTGGGTACACTTAGACAATTGGGGTCATGACCAATATGTATATGATAAACCTAAATAAGGGTTCACTTACCATAAAATATCAATAGAGAGGGTTCTAAATCCTCTACTTGAGTAATACCACATAATAACCCTAGCTAGGTCTTGTGGTTCTAAAATAGTAAATAACAAATAAAAATAAATCTAATCTAGTGCTCTCTAAATATTGTGGAACAAATATAGGATAATAAACATGCAAAGAAGAAATATAATCAAGTCAATGTATAGGTAATCCTAATGCATGGAGAGAGAAATACATTCATAATTCAATACATGCAAATATATCTACTAATAAAGAGGATAAAGAATTGGGAATATTTACCTTGAAGATGACCCCATCAAACCTTAATATTTACCTTAGATAATGGTTTTTTTTTTAAATATTTTTTATTCATAAGGATAAATAAGATAGGCTAGATCTAGGTTATCAAACTTTTCCTATGAATCCAAAAGACTTTTCCTACAAGAAAAGATTCTTCTTTCCAAAGTATGAAACCCTAAGAAATGACTCCTCAAGTAGAATGGTGGATAACCAAATGCACAAATTATTGATTTTATTAATGTCTCTCTCTTGAAAATGGGGTGATGTAAGTGTATATATAACTAGATCTAACCCTAAACCCTTTCAAATTTTCAGCCCACACAGTTGACCTAGTTGATCCAGATGTTTAGAAAATAGAGAAGTTAGGTCCCACACTAAATCAAATGGCTAAAATTGTCCCATAACATGATAATTTAAAATAATATGGATGGCCCATTTAATTTTATTCATAGTATGTAAAAATAGGTTTTGGTTTAGGTAAGGGCTATTTAAGGTACTCAATTACTTGGATGAGTGTGTAAGGGAAGTGTCAAAGCTTTTGAAAATGTATAGGATGGACTTGTGTTGGATTTAAGTGATGGTATAGGGAAAAATAATCTTGTGAATCACTAATGGTCTGCCCACCCCTTTCATGATGAACCCTTTGAGGTGTGCACTCAGAGAGATTGGTTCTTGTAAGAGAAAATACATCAATAATTGATAAAGTTTAAAAATATTATTTGTATATATTAATTACCAAAAATCCACCACTATAGATTGGAGTGGTTATTAATACCTTTTTTATTCCTCTAGTTCACATTATAACTATATTAGTTACTCCACATATGGAAACCAATGTATCAAGGTCTTATCCTGCCATTATGTAAACCCCTAGGGTCACACCAGAAGAATAGTGGTCACTCCCTTACTTAGGCATATGACTAGAAATCCATTAATCCAAATTATAATGTGACTATGTGGAGGAATATTTATCAAAAGAACATTTTTATGAGTCTACCAAATAAGGGGATTTAGAGGAAAACTATGAATATGAGCCAAAAGGAGAAGCTACATTTAATATTTCATAGAAAGTGTTGTTGATTAATTTAACCCCTTGGTCAAATAATTCAACCCCCATGTAATTAAATACTTCCATAAGGTCTCCTAGGTCATAAATGTCTAAAATGGTCATAAAATATGTCTTGATCTTAGTCATATTTGCCTAAGTCTATCTTATGTCATTTTATGTCTTTTTTGGTAACTTTAATGAAATTATATAACTTATTCAATGGGGAAAATGTATCAAAGTGTTATAAAATATATAATATGTTATATTTATTCAAATAATTAGTTTTGTAACTAAAAATTATAGGTCTAAATGTTGGAAGTAATAAAATCAATTAAAGAAGTGGCAGTTTCTAAAGTTGTACATACTACAAGACAAGTTTGGCACATGTGGAAGCTTCAATAGTGTCCATTAAACTCCCCAAAATTAATATTCATGTTCATATTTACTTGATAGGCTCAAAAAATTTTAAAACAATTGTATATCTCTCTTCAATCCCTTTTGTATGTCAAATAAATTAATAAGTTTATAGCTGGTATGGACAGAAGGGGTAGAGTTGAGAAGAATGATTTTGATGGATGTTATCACTCTTAATGGTATCTCATTCCATGGAAATGGTTTTAATATTTATGTTTTATGGTTCATTAACAATTTATAATAATGTTAGTGACTCAAAATTACCTTCACATTCCCAACACCTATAGGTTTTCTCATCTATTTTTATGATTTGATGCTTCCAAGTAATGTAAGTGTTTTTACAGAGATGGTTCACTCTTTTCATGTTGGTTTAATCTTGGTTTGAATGTGTGAAGATGGTAAAACAATTAGGACAATATCATTATGATAAATGTGAGAAATTATTGGTGTATAATATAGTATTTCCATAGTGGCAGTGTGTGTCTCTTATTAGTGGCTTTATATCATGATAATATACTTGTGCTCAACCTCCAAAACCATGGAGGTCAGTTTCTCCATGGAGATTTTACATTAAAATAATTGGAAGTTGATGGAGATAAGTTTCTCAATACAAACAAGGTCATAGTGTTAATATTAAACCAATTCAATCAACATACAAAGGTCAAAGGTTGATTTTTTTTTAAATGATACATTTTACCTTAGTTAATGTGAAATAGGTATTTGTTTGATATAATGCCATCTGTTGGTTGGTGATATTGAAGTCTTAACAAGTCATGTGTTAGCCTAAGCATAATAGTATCATGTTCATTAAAAGATAATGTTATTTTTTTGATAAGGAATATGATTGAATTATTCAAACTCATTTAATTTTTTACTAAGTATTTTTAGTTATAGACAACCCCATTTGAGCCTAAGTGAGCCTATAACTTGAAAAATTCTAATGCATTAATGGTGTAGAGATGAGAGTATGTCTTAAATTCAAATGTGAATACATGAAAGTGATTAATGGTCCTTAGTTACCTTAAGATAATGTAACACATCTGTCAAAAATTGATAAGCATTTATAGGAATCTTCATTTCTTCCCTAATTGCACCTACAGGTTGACATAGTCATTCACTAATCCAATCTAGTGAAAGATTAAAAGTTTGATAGAAGAGGTATAGGTTAAATATAGATACATAAAATTATTATATAAATGGTTTTATCACACTATATAAGACCCTAATAGGTAGGAATCAAAGCATAGTTTTACCAAATAGGGTTCTAACCTTACCTACAATAAACTAAACCTTACACACATCCATAAAAAATGCGAACCAGTCTTGAGAGTTTGATTTTTATAACGATTTTGGAACATAAAAATGACTTTAAAATTATTTTATATGGTATTAATGACCTAATAAATATATCCATGGTCCTAGTCAGTTTGTACCAATAGGGGAGGTACCCTCTATTTTTCTCAGACAGAGGGCTCTCCACAAGCAGGCTAACTTGAAAACTCAAAACATGAAGGGTAAATGGTGGATGAGATAGTATTATATCCATGGTGATATATTTTATAGGTTGATATTTAAATTAAATAATAATTTAGAGACTTTACATTCATTTTAAACCTATAGATCATCAAACAAATAGTTATATACAACTCTAGGAGTAGTCCTAAACCCTAGAAGGGCCTAAACTCATCTATATAACTCAAATAACATCCCAAACACTTTGGGAGATTTAATGGGAAGTAAAATATGGATTATAATCATTTTTTTTGAAATACTTTACACAAACCTAATCTTTTAAGCCCATTTTCCTCTTAGTCTTACTCAAAATGCATGTAATGAGCTCAAAGGCCACTTTCTTTGGTTCACATCTGTACAAAACTTGTACATGGTGCCCCAAGGAGTTGGGGATATTTAATTGGGGTCCTTATATTTCCCTTAGTGGAATTATTTTGGATTTATAATTTTTGGGTTTTATGAACCATTATTAACACTCCAAGACACCTAAAACTATCTCAAAACCCTAGTTTGGACCCGATGGGAAAGATATGGTGGGATATGAATTAAAGGGTGGTCAAATGATCATGAATTTTATTTGGACATGTTTATCAATCTCCCAATATTTTTTACACCTATTTTATTCATAATGTCTTTTGTATAGACAAATTTAATGTGATGTTTCTTACTAGATTTAACTACTTCTATAGGTGAAAAATGGAATGAGATTACGAAAGTAATTAAGGTAGGTCTTTAGAGACTTATCCCAACTCATAAAACTAAGTTATAACCTATTTTATTCATGAAAGTTCCTATGTTGAGTTGATCACTATAGGTAGTCATTGAATAGACAATGAGAAGGAGAAGTGATTGTCTAAGTTTGAAAATAAGAAGAGATATTTTGAATTCTCTTAAATTATATTATATACCATATGGAAAAATAGTATTAAATAGGTGTCCTAAAACCTATAAAACACATTTACATGAGAAACTACAATTCACTTATGTGACAAGTGTGAGTATAGACCTAGAAGACTAGTGAGGTAGTTGCTAAGACAATGAATGAAAAATGGTGTAGGAAAGTGTTGGAATTATCTACTAAGAGGGGGGGTGAATAAGTATAAAAAAATGTATATTCAATTCCATTTAACATTATCTGAATCATACATTAACATAATATCAAATAATGCATGGAGAAACAACCATAAGAGCATATCACAAAATAACGTAAGAGATTATGTGGGAAACCATCTCTGGGGATAAAACTCGCTAGAAAAGGAAAAAAAATACTATCCTAAAATTAAAATATTCAATTTATACCTGCACCAACTGATCAAGAAACACCCAACCTTCAATTTAGTTAATCACCCACTTGACCTTTAGCTACCACCAACTAGAAAGGAGGCTACAACCCCCTAGGCAACCAAGCACCAAATCAGATACATTTAATATATAATCATATTAAACACATCTTGATGAATCTTAAATTGATGATGACCTCTTTTTTTTTTCACTTGTTCCCTTCTCTCTCACTCAAACAACTTCTAGGTCTTCCTCACTCAATATGCCTCTTTTAGGCTCATTAGATCTAATGACTTGTATATCCACCTGCATCAACTTAATCAAATATTCATGACTGATAATTTTCATTTTTTTATGGTCCTCAATGACCTAATCCTTCTATTTTAAATTTTATCTCCACCTCTGTTCACACTCCCTCAACTTCACCATTTAGGCCAAATTAGCCTTACTTATATACATGAAACTTGATACTACACTCTTTAGTCAGATATGACCCTTTAAATAATTTTATTAGCATTAAATAAACCCTTAAAAAAAATTCAACTATGTACTACATCACTTAATTTCTCATCCATGATTCATTATCCCAAGAACATAAATAGGCCTAATGGAGACCTAATGTAATTAGGTATACCCATGCATACATAAACATTTAGATACAATTAAACACCATGATACTAATATAATGGGTGAAAAAATTAATATAAAATTCCAATATAATATATAAATCATCACCTAGGTACCATATTTCCTAATGGGTCCACTCATTCCTTGGACCTTTTCAATTTCACTGTTCTTAGTCAGGTCTTCAACACAGGAAAAATCTACCTTGAATAACTAAGATATATAATAAATTTTCTCACATGAAAATGAATTAAAATAAAATTAATATATAATTTATTCCTTAATAAACTTTAAAATTATATTATGCATTACCATTTAGGCCAATAGGCCTCAACACTGCTACAATTTCATTACTTAGAACTACTAGTGCATACAAAAAATTAGTACAAGATATTGAATTAAAAGACACTTTTTCCACTCAAAAATGAAAAAAATATTATTTATGGACACTAAAAAACCTCATATTAATCATTAATTCAATGGTATTATTAAACTCTAACCACTAACCCTTATTTGCAAGAAGCTCACTCAGAGTTGCCAACCACTGCAAATACCTAGTCATGAAAACATATCAATCTAGAACCTGTATAAGAAATAAAAAGACATCATAATTCATGTAAAATTTCATATACCATCCTCATATACACATCCAATTATTATATTACACGTTTTAATATCATTCATTGGTCTTACAAACTAATTCCTCAAACCTCTTTCGCACAGTCTCAACACAATTAGACAAGCCCTTTTGTCTTGCATGGTTTACACACTTAACCTATCTATTCAGCTTCCAAAAATATTTGATATTTATTTTAAGTATTATAAGCCATCAATATTTCAATTTTATGAATCACGTCTTGTCATTAGGGCTCAAACACATCTCTTTCCTTATCACACTTGAAGTAGTCAATCTGGCTCAAAACATAGTCATGATGAACATGACTTTTCAATCATAAGGAAACACTTATAAGATATTATAATTCATTTAAAATTTCATAAAAATTTCTCAGAACATATTTGAATACAAAATTCATATGCTTAAATGACAAATTTTCTCTTGCAAATCATTCTTATTGTCCTAGGTTCCATTGTCTTGTCTTACATAGACAAGGCACTTTATGAGCACCTTATAGATTATTTATAGGCATAAAAAACACTTAAAAACAAAGTTAATAGGATAAATAAGTATTTAAAAGAGACACCAAACCCTTGGATTCATCCCTACTCACTTGAAACTCTTCCCTAAACACTTATTCATTTTGATTGGCTTTTTCTCACTATTTCCACTATTTGGTAGTTTAGCAATAGGTCTACTTGATTGACCAAAATGATTGACATAATGATTATTTATTGAAAAAACAACTCCATATAACTCAATAATTATTCTTGGCCTTCAATCTACAACAAATTTCATATGTTTACCTTTTCAACTCTTCCTATAACATCAAATTCTTTAGAAACAAGCACTTTTCTATACCTTCTACTTACTACCATGATAAACCAAAATCACATAGGCATTATTTGAGGATTTTTATACATCATCCAATAATAAAAATTTACTTTACAATACATTATATGAACTAACCTTTCATATATTTCCAATCACTCTACTATGAGGGTTTATAGGAGGGTTTTGACACATTTACTTTGTTAACAAATGTTCATAAAGCTTTGTACCTAACATCACTAAAAAATTCTTATAAATACTTATTATAACCATTTTAAACCTCTAATAAAATTCTAAATTCACCATGAAAACTCTACACATTCCAATGAGCATCTCAACCTCCTTCTCGAGCTTAGAAATCTTCATTCTACATGCATAAGAAACATTTCAACCTGATATCTTGATTTGTCTTCCTCCTTAAGACTTGAAACTTGGTAAAGCTTTTTTTATCCATATCAAACACAATTAAATTCTTAAATGATATTAAACACCTATAAAACTTAACTTGACCCTCCATTTGTATCTCACTAGGTCTCTATGCAAATTAGGTCTAGAACCACTAGTTATGCTTGGTCTTTGAAATTACTTATAACCTTATTTTACTAATATCAAATTTTCATCAACATTTAATATGAATTCATTCCATAATCTCAATATTCACTCCATGTTCACATATGTCACATTCTTTTTACCTCAATCAAATTACCAAGCTTGTTCCTTCTTGCACCAGAATAGACATTCCATGCTAAAAGCCTTCCTATTACCAAACCAATTTGAGACTCTACAAGGATAGTATTATAGATCAAAATTCATCTTAAAACACCTGATAAAATCTCAAAATATTGTCATATCATTCTCCATATATCAATATAAATCAACCATAAGAATCACTTATCAAGCACACAATGCCTTCTTATCAATTCATCAATGACATCACCACTTTGTCATTACCTTTGACATAAATGAAAACACTACCAATATAAAAATATCAATTAGGTAGGTGTATGAGGGATGTTACAATATTATTTCCACCTTTTCATGATAGTGAAAATGTGTCAAGTATCCCTATGGAAATTTCAAGTACTCAGGTGGATGACTGATAATCAAGGAAATTTTAAAGAAAGATATGAAGAGTCTCTATGACAAATTCAGGTAAGTTGTCATATTTATGATGAATTTTTTTACAATTCCACTTAATTTTCTATTTTCAACCTCATTATATCATGTTTTAACTATTTTATATATCTTGACACTTGTTCTTTTGACCCTTCCACTTCTCTTCTCTCTCCTCTCCTATGCTCTATTTATGCAAGCCATTTTGGCATTTGTATTAGGTACACACCTAGTATGTTAAATCCATACTAGTTTGGAACCTTTCTTTATTTTGAATAATACATATAAAGTTTATTTTATCTCTAAAATCTCTTTTCTAAGTGTTTTAAGTGGTGTACTTGTATGTTAAGTGATAAATATGTTCTCCTTGATTCCATGATGCCCTTGCATGTTTTGTGGGATGGATATCTCTTCTAAAAGGTCTCATAAAGTATATGTGTTTGTTGAGTGTGTATTTAAGTGTGAGATGTACTATTATTGTCTATTATAATACCTTTTTTTCACCAACATCTATATGTGCATATCAATATTCTTCTATGAGAAATACTTATGCTAGAAGGCCAATGAATTAAGGTTAGTTTTGGTAGTCTTATCTCTTATTTCATATTCAAGTGTCTTTATGGACTAATATTTTGGTGTATCACATAATTATCATAGGTTCCAATTTTATTTACTTCTTCCCTTTTCACCCCCCAAGTGGCTATTCTATTGTAGTGTGTGAGCTTAATAGATAAATCAAGGGAACTAGACCTTTAACCTAAAGGTTTATCTCTGATATAGGAAACCCACAAACTTAGAGTTAATCCCATGTTATCCAAATGCGGGAGATTATTGAACACCCTATCTTAGGGTGAAATATTTGGATACAATAGGTGATTCCATACGAAACCTTTGGGAATTCAATCCATAGCCATCCTCAAACTTAGAATACATAACAAATTTAGATTGGGAAAGAAGACCAGGATCTTTCTATGGATAAGGGTGTGGGAAAAAATGTCACTTCAGTGATTACATCATCTACTCCAATTTTCATTCTTATGATCACTTCATATGATTCAACATATGTAATCATATCTTCAATTTCACCTACTATTCCAATTTCTCTAATTTTCCCTCCAATTACCATTACTTAATTGGACTCCACTAGTATTCATAACATATCTACTCTTGTAAGTACTTTAGTTTAAGATTTTTTAGTCAATATTGTTACTACTACTAGCACTAAACCCATGACTATCACATATATACATATTGGATAATCCTTACAAGGATAAACATATTTTGTTATTACACAACCTATTTTCATGCACCTAACATAAAAACCACATTATCTAACCTACATTTTAAAATTTAGTGTTTCAATCAATTCTTTCCAAAACTCCTTTATAGGCATACTTTTCTACACAATTAGGGTTGTTAATAAAATAAGGTTTTAAAATAGAATAACCATTATTATCTATTTTCAGACTCTCAGCCTCATAAAATATGTATACAAGACTCCTCCAAACACCAAGATGTCAAAAGAGAAGATGCTTATCCCACCTTTCCCTTAACCATCCACATATCCTAGTTCTACTCCCTAATTATATCCCTCCATCCTCACGATACCTCCATAAATTACTTCATATCCTTTTATCCTCATGCCTCTACCATAAATCACCTTACCCCTTACCACTTAGTCTTCCACTCAGACCTCATTTTAAGAATTGCTAGTGACTCCCACATAGATACAACAAATTCAAGTAGATCATTCGACTATAAATGACTTGGTTTCACTAAGGAACATAAGTTGATTATATAATTTAATTATACCTAAAATAAAATGAAAATATTGAATAGAATAATAATAACCATATGAAGGAAGTTTATTGAGTTTATAAGTGAAGAAGAGCTCTTGTCGCTAATAAAGAAGAGGAAAGCTAGGCTTGGAGAGGAAGATTAGATTCAAGAGGACCATATTTTTATGGTCATTGCCAAAAGAGGAGTCATAAAGAATATAATTCATGTCATACAATAAATAAATAAAATATTGGAGGCAAAATATAGAATATAACATCTAAAAGACATATTTAATAATGTGTAGAGTTATGATAAAACCATTTATAACATTTTATGTTCTATAAATCAATCTAGGGAAAAGACACAACCAAAATGGATAAATGTGGTTAGTTTTTATGTATCTATAAATATATTAGATAATAAATGGAACTTCATTATCAATATTTTAAAATAAAAAACCATAGCAAGACCTTAATTTAATGCAACTTATTGAAATCACTTTGATAGAGAATTATGTGGCCAATATGAGGGATAATCTAATGGAATGTCATAATGAAATGGAAGAATTGGTTGTAAAAATGAGGAGACAATATAAAAAATTCCATCCAAATACTTGGATATATGTTAATTAATATCATATATAAACCACTTGGTCATGTAATAACTAAACCATTCTTTGATAATTGGTTTCAGATTACTACCAATAGTTTCAAGGCAAAGATTAAAAGTATAGTTTTTAGAAGTAGTGATAAAATGATCCCATTGATTAGTTTTTATAATGTAAATTTGAATAATTAGAATCATTTAATTCTTCCTTTATCATAGGAAATTTATGGATAAACTATTATTGTTATTCAAAATTTTGATTATCAATTTTGAAAGCATAGAGTTTTTTTTTCATGTATGATTAAATATGAAAAGATAAAAGAGAAAGAAACGTTAGCCACCTAAGTGGGAGATTCATATTCACAATATCTAACTCTGACATATACATATTCTTCTCCTATATATACTATAGTCTATACTCTATTAGGTATTTTATTCATTACTCTTTAACTCCTTTACAAGATCAGTTAAGAACAATTGTAGTGGAAAATGAAGTAACATCTCCAAGTACTCTATTCACTATGCAAATTCAAAGAACACCCAAAAAAAGTTCCATGCCAGCATCCTCTACTTATATTACTTCTAGCCAAATATTCCTAACTACACTCCAATCCACTTTTAATGTAATCAAAACTAACATTTATACTCAAACTTAATAAAGTGACCACTAAAGTTTAATTCCAACAAGATTATTTATATACATGTATATATGAAATATAAAGTTAAATTAAAATTTTTAAATCATGTAGAGTCTATCTGAAAAATTAAGAGTTAAACTAATTTTAAACCTTGTAAATTGGAATAAATTTTAAGATGAAGTGACCCCATCTAAATTTATTTATACACCTTTTTTACTCATTGTGAAGAGAGGATAATCTAGTAATTAATGCAAGCAAAAAAATGTATGAAATTATTCCAGTTAATTTGTATGAATGTATTTTCTCTTCTAATTGTATGTTTTCATTGATAAATTTCAATTAATTTAAAACTTATAATGGGTTTTGTATCTATTTTATTCAAATTTATTAGGTTGAATATTTTATTAGTCTAAATTAAATATTTGGTTATAGATCATAATTACTACTAATTAGTGACATTGGACATGCATAACAATTTGGTAGTAACAATGTTTGATTGTAATCAATGAGTTATTATACAATTATTTAATTATTATATTTACTATGTTTAATTGTGTTATGTTCTCACATCTAACTCAAAACAATCATCAGTTCATGACACATGCTCAGCCTATGATAGTTAGTCAAATTTGAAAGGTTTAATATTCAATTGAATCATAAATCCCCTTATTTTCTTCCCTACCTTTCCTTCCCTTTATTTTTTTTTAAAAAATTCACATTATTTTATATCCATCCATCCAATTCAATTAGATTTTATATTGAGTATTAGACACCCATCATATTCGAAACATTTAAGGTAAATAACCATTATTCTCACCACTATTCTACCATGTTGTTATTTATAAAATCAAGACCCATAACTCATGCCTTGGAGTGAATTTTCACCAATCCCAAAATTTTAAGGACCTTCCCATAAGAATATTTGGTGTGTATAAAACCAACATAAATAGGTTTTATTTGGTGTTAAAATCAGATCAACAAACATCTAAATCTTGAAAAATAACTTGAGTTGTGTAGATTGGATCCACTAATAAGGTTAACAAGGT
This sequence comes from Torreya grandis, assembly GCA_037957365.1. Lineage (NCBI taxonomy): Eukaryota > Viridiplantae > Streptophyta > Pinopsida > Cupressales > Taxaceae > Torreya > Torreya grandis. The sequence continues at coordinate 2,703,137 of JARHVA010001931.1, read as the reverse complement.
TTAACTTTGATTCTAATTTGCTATTATTATCACTTTTATAGTTTAATAAAAGACCCAGATCAGATAAAAGTATCCATAAGAGAGTCATAAATCAACCAAATTAAAAACTAAAGGGCACCAACCTCAACACTTCACTATGGCTTGGTTATCTAGTTCCTCCATAGTTGTAGCTAGTGTTATCCATGACTTGCCTAGGAATATTGAAAAGTACCTTCCCTCATTCTCTCCTTCAAAAGGATAAACTATAAAGGAACACATGAAATAATTTAATACTTGTTTACAATTTTTTAATGTGATTTATGAAGATATTTCATGTATATTATTCCATTTCACATTTTAATATGTTATTTATGCTTGGTTCCTTAATCTTATAGATAATTCACTAACCTCATGAGACCAATGTCATAATACATTTATTACACAATTTTGGTAGGTCAGTAACCCTAGTGTAGTATATCACCTTTTTTATAGTATGAAAATGGAACCCAAGGAACCAATTAGAGACTTCAATAGAATATTCCAAATTATGTATACTGTTATAAAAAAAATTATAGACATATTGTTGCATTAGCTTTATAAATGTCTAACAATGCCTTAGATATAATGATTGCATTTTTCTTATGCATTGCCTAGAATATCAATACATTACCTAAGGCTTTTGTTTAATGGATAAAATTTGACCATTAATTTAACCCAAATTTTTTTCCATGCCCAACATCAATTTGAATTCCTAGCCTTAAAAATTTTTCCAAATTCTAATCAAAATGTCATGGCTAAAAATGAAAACTAGGTCTTCACTTAGTTACCTTTAGCTCATGCTACACAAAAATAGAATCTTAAATTTCTTAATAATCCTATATACACTCATAATAAACATAATTATAACCATGAATTGGTTATAATTAACACTTATATCACATATTACATAACTTCTAATTCTACAAAAATAATGTTCGATCTATTCAATGTATGGTGTAGAAACATAGAAATGAATTTATTTGTTTGTAGAAATACTTAAGGAAAATTATATTATAAAAAATAAATAATAATTTCATGATATAGTGGTATAAAAATGATTTAACATGTTAATTAAAAATCTAGAGTAACCACCAAACAAACTCCTTGAGATAAACATTTCTGAGGTGGATTTGCCCAGCTACCGTAGGGTTCATAGGACTACAAAAAATGATGGATTAAAGTTTATATAGATATGTAATACCTATGTTATGTTATAAAATGAGATGGATGGGCATGATATTGTTCCTAATTATTATTATTCATTTACATCACATGTACCCAATCCTTTAAGTACTACAATGGTGTTTAAGACATATCACTTCCCATTTCTTATCGAGTATGAAAATGAACCTGAATACATCATAGATTAGAACAATTATTTTATAAATTATAAATAAATATGTATAATATAATAAATAAGAATCCATATTGGGCTACTACTTTCATGCCTCCAAACAATAATGTAGATACTCATCCTGACTTAAAGGCTAATAATAATCCACCTCCTCCAAAGTAAATGACTAGTACAAAAATATTGGTCTACATAATAAGAGTGTATACAATATATTTTAGTACATGAATAAAATAAATGAAAAAATTTCCCTTTATGAATTAGATCATATTACAAAACAAAGAGAAATTCTACTTAAAGCTATGAATAAAAAATTGTCTATTGAAAAGTTGAAGGCTGAACATGCCAATATGGTCACTTATAAATACAAACCTAAAGTCCCACCTTTTTCACTAATTATTAAAATATTTAGGAAAAAATACATAATTTATTAGTTGAATAAGGTTCTTCAGCCAATGTGATTCCCACTAAAATATGTAAGAAGCTAGGTTTGACCCTATACAAGTCCAAAAGACTCATCTTATAATTAGACATGTCTTTTATCCTAGTTATTTGGGAATTAATTAATGTTAAAATGTAGTTTAATTATGATCCACATGTCCAAAAATACATTTACATACTTATAATTGACATTCTTTAGGGTTATGGTCTACTCCTTAGCCATGATTGGTCAAAACAATTGAATTTATATATGGTAATAGAATTTTCACATATGCATTTATCTTAGAAAGGAGTGTCCAATCATATTAATATTGAAAAATAACTAAGGGATGAAATATGAAATCACATAATACAACACTAAAATTAAAGAGTTAATTTATTTCTTCACATGTAGGAGTTTAAAATTTAATCAGATGTTTGAGAATAATGAACAATACTTTTATGGTCCTTCACATTTATGGACCTTATATTTTGATGAGGATAATTTCAAATAGGTTTAGGTCTAGGAATAAATCTAATTAACCCTGATGGGAAGTAACAACTTGATAATTTCAAGCTATATTTCCCATGCACCAAAAATAATACATAGTAAAGCTTTGATTTTAGGGTTACAATTAAAATTAAAGAACAATGTTAAATAACTATTAATGTTTGGAGACTCAGAGATAGTTGTTAACCAAGTTATGATTAGAAACCAATGTAATATATCGTACATGAATAAATATAAATACACAACTAGGAATTTAATCAAATCTTTTGAAGCTTCAAATATAAAATACATCCCAAGAGATCAAATTTAGACAACAAATTATTTAGTTACTTCAATAGTGTTGGAAGAAAAATAACTATGAGGAGGGGTGAATAAATGTCTTAAAAATTTTATTTCAATTCCTCCTTATACATGAACCATCACATCAACTTGTGTATCAAGCAATGCACAAGCAATCAACTTTGTAAGCATGAGTCAATATGATACAAGACAACACATCATATATGTGCGAAACCCTCAAGGGGAAGAAAACCCACTAATACATGAAAATTGACTATAGTTTTATAATTCAAAATATCACAATTTAGTGAATCACTAACTCTACATAGAGCACCAACCCCAACTAGCTAAGCACCATCTTGAAAAGAGGAACCAACCCACTAGATGACTTAGAACTAAATTAGCCACCTGAAAACTTTGATCAAATTCAAAACAAATTATTTATAATATAATATATAATTATCACCTTCTTCATATCTTCTCTCTCTTCTACCCCTATCAAACTATCTTATAGTCTTCTTCACTCAAGTAGCCCTCTTCTTGACCTGATTAGGTCATATGACCTTGATTTTCATACACAACATATTAAAAATATTCATCATAATTTATATTCATAATTAATATGGTTTAAAATACATCCTTATGCTTACCAATATGTTATTTCATTTGCTTGCACTCTACTTACTCAAATAGGCCTAAAACTACCTTATATATACCATTCTTTGTTCATATACCACTTTGTCAGCCAAGCACCCTTAAAATATTAGGTAGGTAATATAATAAGTATTATGAGATATAAAAAACATGACTAAAATTAATATTACATCCCTTTTGGTCTATCATAACTCTAGTAGACCTCATTTCACTTTTAGGTCTCATGGAGACCTAATCCCATTAGGTCTACTTTAGGACACACTACACTTTGAATTCCTTGAAACACTTTAAAAACACCAAAAATGGTAGGAACATATCATATAACAATAAAATATACCTATGCTAAGCTCATCCAGGCTCCATAACACTTTTTATATCCAACCACCACTTAAAGCACACCATCTGTACTATTCACAATTAGGCCTTCTCATACATAGAAAGTCCATCTTAAACCACTGAATATTAAACACAAATTAACTAAAAAAACATGGAAATAAATAAAATATACATAAACTAAATGACCTCAGGGTCATTACCATATTCTTTAGACTTCACAAATCAGGGCAAAATGGCTCAAACACTTCTATTTAAATAGCCCACTCAGAACTACTAGAACTCTCTAAAAACTAGTAATCAATAACTTAATCTTCAAAACTTGAAATAAATCTTACCATGACAATTTAAAATTTACAAATATCCTTTTTAAATTTTTATACCATTCTCAAATACAAAAAATTAAAATGTCTAATGTTAAATATTGGTCTTGTAGACCAATCTTTTTAAACTTCACTACACACAGTCAAAATAGAACCAAACAAGCCATTTTGGTTTCAAAATTTCAACCAATGTCAATAAATATAAAACATTATAAAAATAATGGATAGTAAATATTATTCCAAAAAAATAACACCATGTGCATTACATACTTCAATTTAGGGTATAGAGCCTCAAACTCACACTGTAACTTGCTTACCCAGAACTTCCAGTTTACCTTAAATCATAGTCATCATCACATTAAACTTCAACACATTTATGAAAAATTTCAAATAATTATATGAACCTATGACATCTCCATATTATATTTATATATAAACACCATATGATATAGTGGCAAATATTGGTCTTATAGACTAATTTGTTAACCTTATTACACATAGATCTCACTAAGTCAGATAAGCCATTTTGGCTTCATAATTTTCACTACTATACCTAACATAAAATATTTATAAAAAACATTAATAATGTTTAAAATTAAAAAAAAAACATCTCCATGAAATTGGTTTCATCAATCTATCATGATAAGACATTTCTAATAATCTTCTCACTACTACTTGGGTTTTTCATTGCTTCCATCATTATGCCTATTAGTGACTAGCTAATTTAGATGAATGGTTTATAAAATTTTAGGGATTTAAATTATCCATAAATTTTAATTAAAATAAAACATTAGGCTCAAGATGCATCCTCTATACATTTTATTTTCTTGACCAATGAAACTTCTGACTATTACAACATATTCTTGATAGACAAACCTATATCTATGCATTTTGTCTCTCATTTGACCAACCACCACCACATATCGGTACTTATTAGAGTTTAATAAATTATAAAATAGTTATTATAGTCATTTTATACCATTATACCATTATAGGCTATTTTTTGTAAGATATTTCACATCGGGTCCTTGTTAGGGTTTTAGAGAGGTTTAACATAGGTTTTTGTGTTAATAATTGTTCATAAAGGATTTCCCAATAAATCCAAAATAAATGAATAAATTATTATATAGTACCATTAACCATCTCTCCTTAACATATTAGGTTACCATGTATATGTTACACATGCCAATGAAGACCTAAAAATTCTTATCAGTTTTGCATGCCTTCATTTTGTATACCTGAGAGACATTAAAACCACTTTTCATATATTTTCCCAAAAATAATTACCTAAAATATTGTTAACATGCTTAAAATAACATATCATACCTATTTTAATTCTCACATATGCAAACTTGTCTTGAAAATTGATCTTCATACCTCATTAGGCTAAGTAGGATCTAGGAGTGGTCTAAGTGTAGACTTTATATGAATGTCCTATCCCTATAGACTCACCCTAAGACTATAATGGATGTTTTTACACACTAAAAACATGATAATGTAAAATAATACAGCCTATAATTCATCTCACTAAGCCACCATGCTCTGACCTTTTTTCCAAGGTCTTTTCATGCCATGTTTAGGCTTCTCAAGCACTTGAAACTTGACAACTAACCTTCAAACAATTTTGAAATTATATATAATTTACTTACATGATAAAATAATTCAAAAAAACATTTTATGATCTTGTTATTATTTACTTCACCAAAATTCTCTATGCACACCTTCTCACAGGATCTAGACTAGGCTTTTCAAGACACCTTGTACTCAAGAACTAGTACTCAAACATGCTTACCTCAATGATATCAAAACAAGAACACTCTTCATATATCACTCTCACACAACTTTAAAAAAAAATCTAATCAACATTATCTCATTTATTCATGCATAAATAGAGCCTCATAACTATGCTTCAATGTTCACTTGACCATCATACCTCTTTTTGATAATAGTGATAACTTAAAACTAACCTGAACCTTGACATCAACCAAAATAAGAGATATAAGGTTACCTTCAAATTATCTCTTGCCTTTAAATTATCTCTTGTCATATGGATTCCTTTTTACATCAATCACACAAGATCATACCTCAAAGACCACTCACCATGCATCTTTACTAGATGAACCTTGACATCAATGATATCAACCTTGACATTAATGATAACACTTATTAAAAAACTCCTCCTTTGTCATTGATGGAAAAAATTCTTCAATACAATCACTCTCATCTACCCCATTTTAGTCTTTCTCTATTATTTAACATTCTTCCTTTTTGAAATTAATGATAAAGGGTCATGCATGCTATAACTTATTGAACCACTCATTCTTTCTATTTGTCAAATAATCTCAAAAATGTTTCTATGATTATCATCATCTACACTTTGGAGTTTATGATCAACCTAGATATCTCCCACTCAAACCAAGCATCCACCATGCTACTACTACTTGAAGAGAGTATCCATGAAACCTAATGGAGTCACCCCTTTCAAAGGGAACTAAAAAAACACAAAATCAAGAGATTCCTAGATATTAATGCTCTCATAAGATTGAATGTCTTTTAGGATCCTATTAGACTTGATTGGCATTTTAGGTTTGACCATCTCATCAATCATTTAGTCAACAAAATGAGTTGATAATGAAAATTATTGACTTGATTTCACATCTAAAGTATGCTCTACCATAGATAACAGTCCACTTGGTCTTGTAGACTAATCATGACTAATTTTTACTATATTTGGTTTCCATACATCATTTTTCTTCTCTCTTGCACTCTAGGGGCTTCAAACATCTTATTTTGAATTGATGGCCTTCTAACTCTATAAGGACAAAATCTTTTAATGTGTCCCATATTAGACAACTATAGAGAATAAATTCATTCATACATTTTTATTGGTGATTATTTTCATAATCCCATGAATATTCATTTTCAAAGGGTATTCCACACTCTCTTACTCTATGACCAAACTGGTTGCATGCAAAAAAATAATCATTCAATGAATTATCATACCTCATAGTATTAAGTTGTGTAATTGGTATTTTCATGTTGACCTTCTTGTTATCATTGGTTTTCTCCTATACTTCAATTGCCTTATTTTGGTCTTCTTAGAAACTAAGACATATTATCACTTGCAAACTTCTAACTAGTTAAGATGTTATCTAGAGAATTAGTACTCTTTTCAAACTTTATAAAGGTATTCAACTTGATAGATGATTGATCCAACTCAACTTTCAAGGATTCCATTTCAGTTTCATACCTCATGCATTATTCCTCTTTAGCTTTTAGGCTAGAGGTGATTATATCCATCTATGATTCAATCTGATTGATGATATCATCATACTCATTGGATGTGTTACTCAGTCTCTCCTAAAACAAACCAATTTTATCTTCATAATCTTAAAATAATAACTTTAATTTATGATTCTTCATTTTTTAAAACTTAAACTACTCTAAAGCTCTCACCAATTCTTCTTCAAGATTCACTTTATCCTATTCTTCATTTGATTCTTCATCATCCATAAGGCCTTTCCCTTTTGAGCACCCCTCATTGTCTATTTTTATATCCATGAATAAGGTTTCATTATTGTCATGTTCATGTTCATTATTGTCATCATCACTATCACATGTGCTTGTGTTACTTACATTAGATGAGTTATTATCTTATTTGGTATAGAAATTTATCTTGTTCTTGAATGACCCTTTCCTATCTTCATACTTCCTAAAATATTTTTTATTTTTTTCAAGCTTATATACATTCTTATCATCTCTATTATGTTAATCATGTTATTAATCATGCTTAGTCTTGTCCATTTTAGGACACCTAGATGCAAAGTGACCAATCTTACCATAGTTGAAACATTTGAAAGACAACTTACCATTGTACTTACTAGATCCAAACCTCAATTTCCTAGCAAACATGGTTATTAGTTCATCATCATAAAGATCTAGACATTACTCATCCTTAACCTTCTCAGATTTTGAATTCTTCTCAAATTTTAATTATTATTCCTTCTTGGGGTGTCTTCCTTCATTTGTTCTAATCTCACAGGCATTCAAGATGCCATGAAGCCCATCTATCTCCATCTTGTCCAAATCTTGAATATATTCTACTATAGACACCTTATAATCAAACTTAGGAGTTAGTGATCTCAACACCTTTTGGACAACTATAGACTCTTTCACTTCTTCTCTTAATCCTATAATGACATTGATAACTTCATCAACCCTTAACATGTAGGATGCAATACTCTCATCTTCCTTCATACTTAGACTTTCAAACTATATTATGCGAGTATATAATTTATTTATATTTATCTTGGTGTCTCCTTCATAGATAGTGTTAAACTTGTCCCATATTACCTTGGCTAACTCATAGTGCATCATTTTCACAAAATCTACCTCTAATACACCACATATAATGGCATTTATTTCCTTGGAATTTATCTCACCTTCCTTACCTACTGCATCAGTTGGTGGTGTAGGAGGTAGAGTGTATCCATCCATAAATGAGTAACATATATCATAGACCATTTAAATTAGATATGTAATCATTATTATTATCCAAAAATCATAATTAATCCCATTGAATAATATAACCTTAATGGTAGAGAAACCACCTTGAGCATGTTGATTAGCCATCCTTGCTTCTAGGATCTCCTTTAGGTTGTTAGGCCTACTTCAAATGAACTAATCTAATACCAAATGTTTTAATCACAATAACTAAAGTGGGGGTGAATTAGTGTATTAAAAAATTTCTTTTAATTCATCCTTACATGTTAACCATCACATCAAGATATAGATCAAGCAATGCATAAGCAATCGACTACACAAGTATAAAACAAGATTATACAAGATATCACATCATATATATGAGAAAACATCAAGGGGAATAAAACCCACTATTCCTTTAAAATGGACTATAGTCATATAATTTAAAATATCACAATTTAGTGAAGCACCAACTTCACATGGAGCACCAACCCCAACTAGCTAAGTACCAACCAAGCTAAGCTTTAACAAACACCAACTTGCAAGGAAGAACCAACCCCCTAGATGAAGCAGCACCAAATCAAAAACTTAAAACATTTTATAACCTTCAGAACACCTTATAACTCATACAATAGATGATTATCACCTTCTTCATATTTTCTCTATCTTCTACCCTCTCAAACTATCGTTTAGACTTATTCATTCAACTATCCCTCTTCTTAACTTGATTAGGTCATATGAATTTGATTTTCATACACATAACCTCTATAAAATATTCATCATAGTTTATATAGACTCTTAATATGGTATATAAGACCTAATTCTACTTACCAATGTGTTATTTCATTTGCTTATACTCTACTTACTCAAATAGGCCTAAAACTACCTTGTATACATACCATTCCTTGTTCATATACCATTTAGTCAGCCAAAAACACATAAAATCTTGTGTAAGGCATGTAAAAGGTCTTATTACATCTCATAAATATTATTAAAATTAATATTGAGTCTCTTTTGTTCTATCATAACTCTATTATACCTCATTTCAACTTTAGGTCTCATAGAGCCCTAATCCCATTAGGTCTACTTTAGGACACATTAAATTTTTCCTTCCTTAGAACACTTTAAAAACACTACAGATGATAGGAACATATAATATAACAATAAAATATACATATAATAATATAATATATGATACATAACACTTTTTATATCCAACCACCACTTGAAGCACATAATTTATACTATTCACAATTAGGCCTTCTCATACACAAAAAGTCTATCTTGAACTGCTGAAGATTAAACACAAATTATATAAAAAACCATGGAAATAAATAACATATACAAAAAATAAATTACCTTATATTCATCACCATATGATTTATACTTCACAAATCAAGTCAAAGGACTCAAACACTTTTATCTAAATAACACACTCAGAACTGCCAACACACTCCAAAAACTAGTAATGAAGAACTTGATCTTCAAAATTTGAAACAAAACATAAAGTTACCAATAAAAATTTAAAAATATATTTTTAAATTTATATACCATTATAAAACATAAAAAATTAAAATGTCTAATGTCAAATATTGGTCTTGTAGGCCAATCTTTTGACCTCACTACACGTAGTCAAACCAGAATCAAACAAGCCATTTTGGTTTCAACATTTAAAAAAAATTAAATGAATATAAAACCTTATAAAAACTATTTATATTACATAAAATTCCTAAAAAAAACACCATGTTCATTATATAATTCAACTTAGGGGATAGAGCCTCAATCTCATCATTGCAACTTGCCTACCCAAAATTGCTAATTTACCTTAAAGCATAGTCATGATGACATTGACCTTCAACATGCATATGATGAATTTAAAAGACTTATTATGAAATTAAATGAACATATGACATATTTATACCATATTTGGATATAAAAAATTATTTTTTTTAGTGGTAACTATTGGTCTTATAGAACAATTTATTGACCTTACTACACACAGATCTCACCGAGTCAAACAAGACATTGTGGATTCTTCATTTTTCACCAATATACCTAAATTAAAATATTTATAAAAAAATTAATAGGACAAAAAATTCAAAAAAACAATATCCATTCACTTAGTTTCATCAATCTATCATGATAACACACTCTTAATCATCATCTCACTACTGCTTAGGTTTTTCATTATTTCGATCATTAGACCTATTAGTGATAGGATAACTTGGATGATCAGTTTATAATAATTTAGGGTTTTAAATTTTTAATAAAACTTCATGGGCATGAAACATGAGTCTCAAACTTCATCCTTCATCTATTTAATTTTCTTTACCAATTCAAACTTTGACTATTAGAACAAATTCTTGACAAACAAACTTGTATTTGTGCATTTTCTTCTCATATGACTAACCACCACAACATAGAGGTACCAAGGAGAGTTTAATGCATGATAAAATATTTTTTATATTCATTTTATACCATTATAGGCTATTTTGAAAAATATATTTCACATCGGGTCCTTCTTAGGGTTTTAGAGAGGTTTAACATAGGTTTTGGTGTTAATGATTGTTCATAAAAGATTGTCCATTACATCCAAAATAATTTTCTATAGTTATTATGTAGTACCATTACCCATCTATCATTAATATATAAAGTTCCCATGAAGAGGTTAGATGTGCCAATGAACAGCTAAAATTCCTTCTCAAGTTTACATGCCTTCATTCTGTATACTCGAGAGACCTCAAAACCAAGTTTCATGCCTTTTATTGTAAAACATAACCTATTTTTTTTTAAATGATTTAAATAACATATAATACCTCTATATAATCTCGCATATGCAAAATTATCCTTAAAACTAATCTTCATGCCTTATTAGGCCAAGCAAGATCTAGGAGTGGTCTAGGTGTAGACTTGATCTAAAGGTCATACCCCTGTAGGATCACCATGAGAATATAATGGATGTTTATACACAATACCCACATGATAAAGAAACTAGAAACAACCTATAATTCCTATGTGAATTCATCTCACCAATCCACAATGTACATACCTTCTTACGAGGTTTTTTCATGTAAGGACTTGTGTCATGTCTAGGATTCTTAAGCACTTAAAACTTGAAAACTGAACTTGAAACACTTTTAAAAGTATCTATAATTTACTTACATTATCACATAATTAAAAAACACCTCTCATAATATTTTTCTTACTTCACCAAACTTCACTATGCAAATCTTCTCACAAAGTCTAGATTAGGCTTCTCAATACACCTTGTACTCAAGAACTAGTACTCAAACATGGTTACCTCAATGATATCAAAAAAAGAAAACTCTTTATAAAAAACTCTCACATAAATTTAATAATATATTTGTTATCAACATTATCTCATGTCCTTATGCATACCTAGAGCTTCATAACCATGATTCAATTCTCACTTGACCATCATACCTCTTTGTGACAACACTAACAACTTCAAGCTAACCTAAACTTGACATCAACCAATTTAAGATACATTAGGTTTCCTTAAAATTATATCTTGCCTTAAAATACTCTCTTGCCTTCAAATTATCTCTTGTCACATGGCTTCCTTATCAGATCAAACACATAAGCTCATACCTCAAAGACCACTCATCATGCATCTTCACTAGATGCACTTGGACATCAATGTCATCAACAATAACATTAATGACAAAAATTATCAATAAGTAAAATTTTTGTCCCCACTTTAAGAGTTTAAAATGCTTAAATTTTATGTAGAGTATGCATTCTAATAAAAATTAGTGGACAAAAACATAATGGTAAATAATGTAGCAGTAAAAACATAGTATGAAAAAAATGTAGTATGACAAAACATCACGAGGACAAAACATAGAGAGGAAGAAATGTAATGGTATTGGTAATTTCAAAAAGATGACACAAATTTTAACTAAAGGTCCAAACCCATGAAATCACATTTTCCTCTATTATTTTTCTTATAAATTTGGTGCATTCCTTTTCTACCATGAAATGCTAACTATTATCACCAAAATGAACTAGACAATAAATATGTGATAATCACTAAACTGTCCCAATTATTCTCTTCATGAATTTTTTGCAACATTACCAATACTTCTAGATTTTTCCTCGCTATGTTTTTTCTTCATGACATTTTTATCATACTATATTTTTGTTATACTACATTTTTACCATTACATTTTTTACCACTATGTTTTTGACTACTATGTTATCACATAGAGCCTAGAGTTCATTAAATATATTTTATTCCTTAACAATGTCAAATTTTTAGGTATTTAATGATGACCAAAAGATTATACAGCTCATTGGAAATTCTAGTGATTTAGAGTCTCATTATTTATGAAATATATTTTGATCCAATGAATAAAGAACAAATTGAACATAATGGTATTTCCCAGATGAAATAAATCAAGATACCTAAAGGTATTATTTCATTAGAATGAGTCTTTAACATAGACCACCAAGTATAAAATCAGAATCAATCTAAGATCAAGGGATTTGATTTTTCCAAGGTGAATTTAGAAATTGAGGAATATCCCCAAAATGTCAATATTGGATTGAGTTGTTCTAAATAGGAAAAACATGTACTAAAATAATTATTGATAGAATATAAAGATGAGATTTATTAGACTTGTGAAGATTTAAATATGTTTGATCCCAAGTTTATCACACAGGTTATACCACTCATATACAAACATAAACCTTTAATTAACTATATAGAATATTTAATCCCATTATATAACCCTTCATTCAAAAATAATTTTAGAAATTTCTAGATTCTAAAATAATATTTTGAATTAGACACTCTATTTAGGTGGTTAATCTAGTTAGCATGCATAAAATGAATGGTTAAATGAGACTCGATGTGGATTTTATAATTCTTAATAAATATTCAAAAAATTATAGTTATACATTACCTTCCCTATATGAAGTAATATAGATAGTTAGTGGGTTTGAAATAATGTATTTTTTAGATGGATTATCAAGTTTCAATTAGGTGTTAGTACAAAATGATGATTAAATGAAAATTTATTTCACTACTAAATGAGGACCATTTGCATATAATATAATTACCTTTGGAAAAATCAATGTAGTTGATAATTTTTAGTGTACCATGGATTTTTATTTTCAAGGAATCATTGGTAAGTGAATCATTATTTACATGGATGGTCTAAGTGTCTTCGCTAATGATAAAGTAAATCACATGGCCCACATGCAAAGAGTATTTCATAGATGCAGGACATATGGAATATCTATAAATCCTAGAAAGATTACTTTTAGAGCCACATAGGGTAAATTATTGGGCCATGTGATCACTAATGAATGTTTTTCTATTAACCAAAATAAAGTATAATCTATTTCAAAAAATCAATATCCTAATAGTAATAAATAACTCATATATCTGTTTAAAAAGATAATTTTTTTTTAAAGTTTCATTTTAAGATTTCTAAAAATTGTAAAATAATTCAGTGCTTTGATAAAATAGGACATAAATGTGGAATGGAATGAAGCTAATAAATCATTTAAATATATCAAAACTTCCATATCTCAAATTCCAATTATGATTAGTCTAGTCTTTATTAAGTGTTTATTCGTGTATTCATTTACATCTAAAAAAACTATAGAATTTGTGCTAACTAAAAAGGTTGAAGAAAATAATCATCTTATCACCTTCATGATTACTAACATAAAAGATTAATCTTTCAAGTATTCTATGATTGAAAAATAGATTTGTGCTCTGATCAATGTCATGAATAAATTCAAGCATTATATCATACATAACAAGACATACACCATTATCCTAAATCCAATGCTCAAAATCTCATATTGACATATTGATATAGGTGTAAAAAGAGGTAAATGGATGTAAAAATTACAAGAGTTTAACTTAGAAGTCAATATTACCAAAATGGTATTAGGACAAGGTAGAATTTAGTTGATCATTAAAACTGATCCACACATTTCCATTAAGTAGGCCAATTAATATCAAATAGCTAGTGTTGATTTTTATAATTAGATCATTCGCTTCCTACCAAAATAACATACCCTCCATAAATGAATAGAGAAAAAAAGATAATAATCAAACTCAAATCAACACACTATATGATAAAAAAATGAGTATTGTATCAAAAAAAAATGTAGTCATCTATTTAAGGTGTATTTCTAAAGAAGAAGATGCAAATATCCTTAAAAACATTAATTAAAAGATATGAAGTGGAGATCCCATAGGTAATGCTACAACTCTTAAAATACTAATTTTTGGATATTATTGGACTATTATTTTAAAGGATGCACATAGTCATGTTATAACTTGTCACCAATATCAAGTGTCTAGGAAAAGAAAAATATATACATCCATGAATATACAACCTTTGATTTAAGGACATACTTTTTCACAATGGGGTATAAATATTGTAGGGTTCATTAATCCAATTTCATTAGTTTGACACAATTTTTTTCTAATAGATACATAATATTACATGAAATGGACTTATGCGATTGCCATGAATAACTCTAGGGCACAACATGTAATCAAATTGTTTAAGGAAAATATTTTGACGAGGTTTATAACACTAATTTATTTAGTGTGTTAAAATATTAAGTTTTCTTTGATGTAAAAATTAAGTCTACAAAGATAAAATCAAGAGAATGGAATCTACTTCTGAAGTATGCATTATGAATAGATAAATAAAACATAAGTATGATATAAACAATTCACCTTTATTATTGGTATTTGGACAAAAATATATTTTCCCCATTACTATCAAGTTACCAACATATCAATTTATGAAAGAGTATTTGGAAGATGATGACATGATTCAGTCCAAGTTGTTAAACATTGTTCAAATGGAGGATACAAGAACAAAAGATTTGAATTTTTTTTAGTAAACACTAGGACATTGTCAAAAGATGGTTTGAAAAAATATAAGAGATAACAAAATATATGATATTAGACTCAATCCTTCCATGGGATAAGGAATATGATAATAAAGTACAACATGATAAATTCAATGCATTTTTTATTAGACCATATCAGAATGCTAAAATTTTGTGTTACAAAATTTTTAGTTTGAAATAATTCCAAGGTAATGAATTGAATTTTATACTAAATGGATAGTTATTGAAACTTCATTTCATTATTTCTCTAGCTAAGATCATCTCATAATGACTATGAGTTTTGATTTAGTAGTAGGAGTAGATTAAATATCATTCTTTCCTATATTTAATCTACTACTTTCCCAAATTAGATTTCATATTATCTTATATATGATTTCTTGCATTCCCAAATTACATTTCCTTTCAAATATTTTTATTTTTGAATAAGTTAATTTTGACCACTTGCAGATAGATTTCTAAAATTTATCCTAGAAGGCATTAATCACACTTAAATATGTTCATGGAATTAATTATAATAAATTTGGGTCTTGGAATTAAGGTACATATCATGACTAGAAGGAAAGTTTTATTTAGATTAAATAAATTTATCAGATTATTAGAAGTTACTTTTATATTTTCATGCAAATTTTAGATAGAATTATCATTTTTAAAGATGAATTGTACATTTACTTGCTTAAAACTTGTTTCAGAGATAATAACTTTTGAGAAAGAAAAAAATACAAGTGAAATATATTGCTTAAAATGAAGTTTATTCCTATATACCTAGCCAATGGTAGTTCCCAAAGATTCCTCCAAGAAAGTATACACAAAATAATTAAATAAAATAAAACTCATGGAAGAGGAAAGATTCAAGTAAAATTTATTATGGATATGAACTATTAGATAGAAATATAGAAATGCTTAGAATGGAATTTGAGAAATCTCTATCAGGTCTATAGATGTCTATTAGAAGAAGAGTAATTCTTAACATAACACGCATACATGCATAAAATTTAAAATAACTTGAGATAATAAAAGGCAAAGAGACATCAAATTTTATTTAATCTTTGATAAAACTCTGATAACAATGCAAAAGAACCTTTGCATAATTAGACATGATATAAAAGGTGACCAGGGTTAGTATGTTGCATGACTATGTTTTAGTATATTTATATTATTTGATTTGATTATTTGATGTAGAGATACATCATTATATAATCTTTCCATACCTATGATACCTATAACCATCAATCATGCATTCTATCTTCTCTTGTTTATCTTCTCTTCACTAGGTTTGACATCATTCTAATGCATGATACTATTGACTAGAATTCTTGGATTCTCTCTTAGATTTTATAACCTTTTTACACCTCACACATCCAGTATTTTCATTTAATTCATCTTATAACTCACTTTTATGCAATCCCTCATTGACTTCACTAGGCTATAAGCTTCTCAAGACCCAAATCACCTCAATTCTTGATCTAGATCTCATATAGACAATTCTTCAACATGGAAAACCTCTCTTAGGCTTAACACACTTGTTTCAATTCTAATTAAAATTTGTTACAACTTAAAGTTTATTATATACTCCTCAAACCCTCCATCAAACTACCCTCTTAATAACCCTTTTTCATGGAAATTTTCAATGTTTGAAAAATCCACTAAGGTTACCTAAAATATAATCCTTGTTGTAAACACCCTCTATCTTCCTTCAAATTCTCATAAACTTTCATGAGGTCATTCTCTAATTATATCACCTTTCTAGAACTTTATTCTTGTCCAATTAGGTCTCTAGGACTCTTTCTTATCTCAGTCTGCAAGTACCACTCCATATAGGTCCATATTATTCCAAAACAACCTAAATCTTTTGATTTTTTTTAGAACACATTAAATTATCAAGTTTCATTAGTTTTCACTAGTTAAATCTACTAGAAAGTGGTTTTGTAGATTTTCATTATAACCTAAGGTTTCCTTATTTTACATAGACTTGAAAGGGTTGAAATTTGATTTTAATGATTATTTATTGTTCTTAGACCTTTTCAATACCTCACTAAGGTTTGTCCTATCTAGTGACAACTTCCTAAATCTCTAACTTCCTTTGAATTAATTCTGAACACATGTAAATATGTGATTCTATAGGACTTTGCTAACACACTATGCCTGTAACAAGCCAATATAGGGTTTAGTGCTCATTTGACATACCTAAAGGTTTTGAAATGTTTCATCAAAGTGATTTTACACCAAGTTGTCCCTTTATGTTTTCTTCATAATAACATAATCTATGTCTATACACATAATTTGTTATAAAAGTCACACACACATGTTTACTTGATTGTCACTTGTGGACAAGGCACTCACAAGCTTTCAACTTGATCCCTTGTTATATTAGAAATAAACATAGTTTATATGCATGAAATACAACTTAAAAACATGAATGTACTCTTTAAGATCACGTAGATACTCAAAACACTTTACTTTATAAAATTCTTTCCTCATTAGTCTCTAAGATTTCATAAAACATACAAAGAACTCATATCACAGTCCTGTAATACATAATTCTTTAAAATTCCAAGTTACAAAATATTTTGCTAAGGGATTTAACAATACCAACATCTTAAAAACAATCATAAAATGAGAACAACATAAAGTTACAAAAGTATATGTTTGAAATATGTTATCTTTCATTGATTTCTTCTCTTACATTCTCAATATTATCACCATGGATAGAATACAAAGTCATTCATTTTTCACTTATTACTTATTCTCCTTCATACCTATGCCTCTTCCTACCTTATAACTGACTTCCTCTACCAATATATCACCTTCATTCCTTATATCTCTCCTAAATCCTATATTATTCCTCTTTTTACATGCATCATTTCCTATTTTCTTAATAGTTACTCATTGAAAGCAATTACTAACCAATTGACAAATGAAATTACATTTAATTCTCATTGTGTTTTCACATGTGACCACATCTAGGAATTTATTAAGACACCTAGGACCTTCCCAAGCTAAAACCCATCATTTACATGACACAACACCTATTATCAATCTAGGCTAGTTCACACTTATTCAAATTTTCAAATTGGAGTTTTGGTGGTAAACTCTCCCAAGCCAAAGAACATCTAACACAAAGACATCTAATGATTATATCACCCTCTTTGGCTCCTTATAGGAATTATAACACCAAAATAAACCAAAATTATCACAATAATTACTTAAATACATGAATTTATCAGAGTGCCAAATGATGATCTACATCATACTCCCATGGAAAGAAAAGATTTGAGCTCTGCTCAAATGGACTATTGTAATATTCTTCCTAGTCTTCCAATTCATGTTCCTTGGATCTTCATTATATTCTATTGATCCACCATACGTTAATTGATCTTGATTTATGCTTTCATGCTTACCTCTAGAAAAGACAATTCTTCTTTCTTGCTTCCATTTCTTGTTTTCACCTACTAGAATTTGAGGTCAACTCATTCTTTGGCCTTTTCCTTTATCATATGGGTAGTCTAAACCCCAAAACATTTTTGGTACATCTAGATTCTCATCATCCCATGATATGATCCTTAATTACCTAAAAAAACCAAAGGAAATTATATGCCTAGTTACTTCCTCAAAAAGATTCAAACTTACATATGACTATTTGTTCTCTACCCTTTCATTAATACCATCACTTATTCCTCTTCATGTTCTTTTTCCTCCACTATGAATTTCTCAATTACTGCAACCTATAAGTTTTCTTCCACTTCTTCATGCTCTAGCTAATGTACTTCTAATTCTTCATAATTTCACCATTCAAGGATATTTCTAAATATTCCATTTATATCTGTAATTGATCTTGAATATTATATAAAAATATATAATCAAGTTTCATATCTTCTTTATTGAATTATACCTCTCTTTTCAAACCTTCAATGAGGCCTTCAAACTACATTTTTTTGCTATATCTTTCCCATCATCTAGTTGGTTGTAAATAACTTATTTTTCTTCATTCAAGCTGATCTCATCCACCCCAAGGTGTTTTTAACCTTCATCCTCTTGTTCACTCATTCTATACTTCATTAATTTTCTCTTGAGTTTCTTGTAAAGTAGCTTTTTCTACTCTCTTTATTCTCTCAAAGCTTTCATCCTTCTTTTCTACATTTGTATATTTATTGGCCACTTGATTGTATTCTTCTTCATGAGCCATCCACAGTATGGGTTATCCTTTCCTTTCAATTTCTCTATTATGGTCATCATATAATCAAACTTCTTCCTTACCTTTATCATTTCCTTTTTCCATCTCTTTCTTCTTAGTGTCTTCTTTCACCTTTCTCTCTTTGTGGTAACTCATCTCAACCATGAATTATTTTCTCTTTTGTTTTTATATCTTCATCTTACCTATTTATCAAACATTTGGTCTCTCTTGGACCTATTTCTCCTTACAAGCTTCAATTACTTGCCTTTTCATAACCTCACCTAGGTCTCTCTCTCACTTTCTTATCAGTTACATAGGATTCCTCTTTCTCTCTCCAAGCTCTCCTTGAGCTTACTCTTGAAATTGAAATATATCTACCTCTTTATGAATCCTCACTAGATTCATGGATGATTACCACTCTCTCAAATTTTCATTCACACCTCAACACTTATTCATGAACATATCAAAAACTCAAAATGAAAGACAAAATAAACATATACCTTTATTTGTTTAAAAACATTAATTATCTTCTTACCAAAAAACTTGTTACTCTGATACCAAATGATTTAGAGAGACATCATTCTCTTCTCTTTCTATACCTCTAATACCTACAATCATCAATTCATGCATTCAATCTTCCCAATCTTCTCTTGTTTATCTTCTCCTCACTAGGTTTGACATCATTCTCATGCATGATCCTATTGACTAGGATTCTTTAATTATCTCTCTTAACCTTTATAACCTATATAAACCTCACACTCATCTATCCTTTTCATTCCATTCATCTTCTATCTCCCTTTTATGTAATACCTCATAGACTTCACTAGGCTATAAGCTTGTCAATACCCAAATCACCTCAATTCTTGATCTAGATATCATATAGATAATTATTCAACATGGATAACCTATCATAAGCTTAACACACTTATTTAAACTCTACTAAAACATTGTTACAACTTTAAATTTATTCTACACTTCTCAAACCCTCCATCAAACTACCCTCCTAGTAACCTTTTTCCATGGAAATTTCCAAAGTTTAAATAATCCACTAAGTTTCCCTAAAATATAAGCCTTTTTTAAAATACCCTATATCTTCCTTCTATTTTTTTAAAAAAATCATGGCTTAATGATCTAAGGAGATCACCTTTCTAGACCTTTGTTCTTGTCTAATTAGGTCTCTCAGACTCTTTCTTGTCTCAGTCTATAAGTACCACTCTATAAAGGTCCATACTATTCCAAATCTTCCTAAGTCATTTTATTATTTCAAAACACATTAAACTACCAATTTTCATTAATTTTCACCAATTAAATCTCCTAAATAGTGGTTTTGTACGTTTTCACCCTAACCTAGAGTTTCCCTATTCTGCACATAATTAAGAGGATTCAAATTTGATTTTAATGATTTTTTATTATTCTTAAACCTTTTTCAAGAACTCACTAAGGTCAATCTTGGATATTTTAAACTTCATAAATCTCTGACTTCATTTGAATCACTCCCAAACACATATAAATCTATGATTCTACAAGACTATTAACAGACTCCACCTGTAGCAAGCTAACATAAGGTTTAGTTCATATTTCACTTACCTGAAGGTTTTGAAACATTAAATCAAGGTTATTTTACACATTTTTATCCCTTTAAAACATATTCATAATACCAAAATATATTTACATACACATAATTTGTTATTAAATAAACACACATGTTTACTTGACTATCACTTATGGACAAAGCACTCACAGGCTCTCAACTTGAACCCTTATTCTATTGGAAAAAATAATAATTTACATGAATGAAATAAAAATTAACAAGATATATCTACTCCTAAATATCACATATATACTCACAAAACTTTATTTTAGAAAATTATTTCCTCATTAGTCTCTAAGATTTCATAAAACATACATAAAACTCCTATCACAATCCTACAATACACAATTCTTTGCAATTCTAAGTTAAAAAATAATTTGATAAGGGATTTAAGGTTATAAACATGTTAAATACATTTTAAAAATGATGAAAATACAAAGTTACATAAGTTTATGTTTCAAATACGTTATCTTTCATTGATCTCTTCTCTTACATTGTCAACATTGTCACCATGGACATAATACATAGTTCTTCATTTTTCAAATATTACTCATTCTCCTCCATGCCCCTACCTATTAATACCTTATAAATGAATCCATATACCAATATACTACCTTCGTACCTTCTCTCTCTAAATACCATACTATTCCTTTTTTTACATACATCATTACTTGTTTTCTTGTTAGTTACTCATTGAAAGCAATTAATAACCATTTGCCACATGAAATTACATTTAATTATCATTGTGTTTGTAAATTTTACCACATTTAGGACTTTATTAAGACACATAGGAAATTAATATACTAAAACGCATCATTTACATGACACACAATACCTATTATCAATCTAGGCTTGTTCACACTTATTCAAATTTTCAATTTGGAGTTTTGGTAGGAAAATCTCCCAAGCCCAAGAACATCCAATAAAAATACACCTAATGATTATAACACCATACTTTTCCCCCTATAGGAATTATAACACCAAAATAAATAAAAATTATCACAAAATTACTTGAAAACATTAATTTCTTAGAGTTCCAAATGATTCCCTACATCATTATTTATTCCTTATAAAATTAATGTCTTGTTAATATATTTAAACCAAAAATTTGGGGATTTCAAATTGTAATAACACCTCAAGGTTAAAATAGAATTAGGTTAATTTATTTTACTCATTAATAAATTATCTTTATTGATTTCAAGTACTAATGATATTTAACTAAATGCATTATTTATGTAAACTATTCTATTAACCATCAATTTAATCCTATGATTCATTTAGTTTATGATCACTATATAAAAATGTTGATTTACTTCCATAAATTAATCATACAATAATAATAAATTACCCAAACCAACAAATCGACCATTGTTGGTTTGAATATCACAACAAATAAAAACATGAATAGACATTTTCTATAATTATAGAAAAAATATCAAATAGTACAAGTGTATAATATTACATATCTAAATATCATATTACAAATATAATATGTTACATAAATAAACAAGTCTAAATGAACTCATTAATATCCACAAGTAATTATGAGTAAATCATCTATTAGTTGACTACTAGAAAGGGAGGGAGAGTATCATCTGAGTAATTTTATATACCAACCATGTACCACTAATACCCCACACAATATCCCAAAAAGGGAATGTCCCTCCCTTCATAGATAGGTAGATAGTTATAGTGCATAAATTGAGAGTTTCAACTAAAACCCATTTGATGTAATATAACTATCATATAAAGCATATAATAAATAAATAGGTTCTAACATGATATCATGAAAAATGTGAAAACTAAATAAAATAGGTGAATTAGCAATGTTCAAACCATAAACATTACTTTAGCAAAAATTTTAATGTAGTTTTCCAGATCTCAAGATCAATCAAATTCATAGACACAACTCATTTGGGTATCCTCTATATCTCTATTAGTAGCATTAAGTAATTATGTGAAGTCCATCTGACCTACTTTAATACAATCACTAATACCATATCCATTTATACATAAATAATACTTAAATCAAATGAATCAATTAATAAATTTCCATATAAAAATGCTATAAAACATATTTGTATGAGGAAATCATTTAATACCATATATTTCATCACATGCATCTAAATGGTAAATCAACTAATTGACTTTAAATATTCTTTTAAATTAAATAATTAATTTATTCATAACATATGAGAAATAGTAATAATCAATTATTACTCCATTAAATAATGGTCTTTTATTTAAAAATCCAACTTTCAACTATGTTTAGATTATTGTTGGCTCTATTATATATATGTTAAATCTTGAGCCATTTTTGAGTTGTTCATATTTGTAACTCTTGGTATTTCGACCCCCATTATGTATAAATGTTTTTCAATAATATAATATTATGATGTTATGCATCCTTACTGAGCAAAAAAAAACTATGTTTAGATTATTCATAAATCTATTCAAGTACATACAAAACTCCTTGTTTGCTATATTAGCCATATAATAGTATATTAACATATCATGAAATGTTTATAAATTATTATGTATCAAGTAGTCCCTTTATGTTATAAATTCCCATCTATATACATAGATATATATATTTAGTACTCATATAATATCTACATCCATTAATACTTTTGTACAAGTATTTATGCAAAGTAAATCAAATAGAAGTTTATTTCTAGGTAAGATTCTTGTGCATATATAAGAGTATATAATCCTTGTAAAACATTAGGTAATATATGGATTATATTTATACTAACATATAATCTATTTTCAAATAAATTTTTGAGTTTACTGAAGATTCACATTGGGTTTAGATATAGATGTCGATGGTCTAGTGTAGGGTGATGAGCTAGGGCAGCCATGCCTTGGCTCATTTTCTACTATGGGTGTCTCTGTGAAGGAATGGGAAGGGTGTCAACTTGGCTATAGGAGGTGGGGGTCACAACTTTGGCTATTCTTTTGTTAAAACCCTTATTTTCTTTTGCCTTTTATGCTAAGCTATGTGAAAATTTTGGTCAGGCATTGTGACAGGCCAATGGTGTTGGCTGGAATGAACTTACAACTAGAGAAGAACATTCAGGTAGGCACAGTCATGGCTAGGAGTTTGCCTTTCATGATTGGTGCTGGTGTTAGTTTTAGTGAAGTGGTGGGCATGAATTTGCTAGGATAGGATGTGCAGGGGTTTGAAAATGCCCTCTTTTCTCAGAATACAGATGCTAAGGATTTGAATCTGCCTGGAGGATCTAGGATCATGAAGGTTAACGGATGCTTGGAGAGATGCAAAGAAAGACCAAAATTGGTAATTCCCTTTGAAATGATTATTGAGGATGTAGAATACTATTCTAATCATTCCTTGTTTTGAAAGTTCTTGGGTTTAAAATTCTTCCTTCAATTCTTGGAAATCTGCGCTCAAAGAGTATGGGAGCCTAAAGGTGAAATGGAAGTCACGATGCTTGCAAACAATTACTTCATGGTGACATTTTTATGCTTGGATGACCATAACAAGGTCTTTGAAGGAGGGCCATATTTTTATAACTAGGTGGGATTATTTGTAAAACCATGGCATGCAGGCTTTAACCCCTCTGAAGAGCTCCCTAACAAAGTGCCAGTGTGGGTTTGGTTGCCTAGATTCCCAATAAAATGCTGCCATGAGGATGTGCTTCATATGCTAACATCAATGCTTGGAAGACGTATCAAATATTCTATGCAAACCTTGAGTAATAAGGTGATGAAATTTGCTCATATTTGCATGGAAATTGATTTAAGTAAACCATTACCAGATGCAGTAGAGATGAGTGCAGGTTCATATTCCTGGGTGCAGCAATTGGACTATGAGACCCTTCCGTTCAGATGCTGCCTCTACCATGAATATGGTGACTTGGTGCGAAGATGTCTAAAAGCCAAGCTAGTGGAACAAAAAACTACACCTCATGTGAGTACCATGCATAGTACTGACAAAGGGAAGAAGCTTGTAGCAGGGGAGAATAAGGATGTGAAGGGCTTTTTTCAGGTAAAAGCCTAAACCCATAGCAAAGGATAAAAAAGAACTTTAATGGAACGACAAGAGGAGGATACATTTAATAGGTTTGAGATCTTAGATGAGTTGGGGCAAAAAGTAATTAATTTAAATATGAACAATGTAGATCACCCTGAGGGGATTTAGGATTGGGGATTGGCTCTACCAAGCCTCTGTGTGTTATGCAAGAAGAATTTGTTATGCCCATGCTCATGGACAAACAAATGGAAGTGTAGGTGGTGGTGGAGCCAAATGTGAATATGGGGTAAGGCGTAGAGGAAGTAGATCCCATGTTATGGGCCATGGCTATAGAAGTGGATAAAAGAGGGAAATCTATCCCCCATCTAGGCATCCTTTAGAAGGATGGGAAGAAAGGGGCTTCAGAGAAAAATGCTAAGACAAGACGTAAAAAGGACTTGGAGAGGATTAAGATGATTGGGGAGAATTTAGTGGAGTTAAGAGTGGTTAAGACCGTAGACACCCATTTCTTGACTCCTCCCAAATGATTATTATCTCTTGGAATGCAAGGGGCTTGAACAGTGGCCCCAGACAAAAAGTTTTTTGGGAATTAGTGCATAGGCATTCTCTGGATGTTCTCTTTCTGTAAGAGACTAAAGTTTCTATTGATTGTATGATGACTATGGCACCCAAGATATGGAGGCAAGGCCTTTGTCAGTGCATTGGAGCCCAGGGATCTCTAAGGGGTGTGGCATGCCTATGGAACCCATGCAAGATCTAGCTTGTGTCTTGGATTTCATTCAGGTCCTCCTTATCTATGGTTTCTTGGTGCATTGAATCAGGAGAATCTATTATTTTCTCTAATGGTTATGCTCTGACAAATTTTTGAGGCAAGCTCAAGGTATGGAACAACATTCATGAGGTGCATATTTTGTTTCCTTATTTGCCTTGGATTATTACTGGAGACTTCAATGCCATTCTAGATTTATCTAAGAAATAGGGAGGTATTATGAAAATTGAGCCCTCTTTCATTTTGCTTAGAGAAAATATCTTAGCTCTTAATCTTGTTGACATTAAGCCCAATAATGGCCACTTCACGTGGAACAATAGATGGTTAGGGGATAGCAGTATTGTTGAGCACCTTGACCATTTCATGGTGTCATGCTTTTGGGTGGGGGGGTCATGGTCTTCCAACTCTGAGATACTTAATTAGTGGGGATCAGATCATTAGCCCATTAAGCTCACTATTGCTTCAGCTAGGACTCCTTAGAGACCACATTTTAAATTCTAGCTCATGTGGCTTAGGAATCCATACCTATATGGTTGTGTTGTTGATTGGTGGAGAAGAGGTAGACTGAGATATGGAACTATAACGTATACTTTTGCCAAGCTCTTACAATTTGTCAAATATCAGCTCAAGCACTGGAACAGACAATGTTTCAAAAACATTCACCAGGAGAAAGAGGTGGTGCAAACACAATTGAATGAAGTGACTCAGATGATTAGGGAAGAGGGGGAATCTAAATTTCTATTAAGAGAGGAAGCCAAAGCTCTTAAAGTAGTGGAGGAATGGGAGCTGGAGGGAGGAAATTTTCTGGAAGCAGAAAGTGTGAAAAGTTTGGATTTAGGAGGGGGATAAGAATACTACATTATTCTTCAACTCAGTGAAAGCTAGGTAGCATGGTAATATTATTTCCTCATTGGTGACAGATAGGGGGGAGACCATTCATTCCACCTAGGGTATTTGTAATGAGGCAGAACTCTACTTTGCTTCTTTATTTTGGGAGGAAGCGTAGGGGGACATGGTGGTTGAGACTCATATTCTTTCCTATATTCCCTCTTTGGTCTCTTTGAAGATGAATGAGCACCTTATGAGTGCCATTTCTATGGAGGAGGTAGAGAGGATAGTTTTCCAGATGCAAAAAGGTAAAGCACCTGGGCCAGATGGCTTTTTGATTGAATTTTTCTAGGAGTTTTGGGACATTATAAAAGTCGATCTCTTGGCTACTATTTGCGAATCATAGATGAATAAGCAGATGATTAGGGCTTTAAATTCAAATTTCTTGGCTCTTATCCCTAAGGGGGAGGGAGCTGATTGGTTAAGTCAATTTCATCCCATTTCCCTTTGCAATGTGATTTATAAAATTATCTCCAAGTTGATTGTGGAAAGATTGAAAAGGTGGCTTACATTGTTTATTTCTAAAGAGCAAAGTGGATTTGTGGAAGGGCATCAAATCTTGGATGGCATGGTGTTGGCTACTAAGGCGATTCATTTGATGGCCAAGTTAAAAGAAAAGGCCATGTTCATTAAGCTGGATATGAGTAAAGCTTATGACAGAGTCTAGTGGTCCTTCCTTAAAAAGGTTTTGAGTGCTTTTGGATTTAGTGAGGACTAGATTTGTTGGGTCATGAGCTATGTGAATTTGACCTCCTTCTTAGTTCTAATTAATGGGGAACATTCTAATTTATTTGGAGCCTCTCGAGGCCTATGACAAGGTGATCCCATCTCCCCTTATCTATTTCTTCTTTTGGTAGAAGGGCTGGGATGGTTGATCAAAAAGAATGTGGAAGGGGGACATATCTAGGGCTAGTAGTGGAGTGGAGGTCTCCCAGGACTCTCTCACCTATAGTTTGTGGATGATGTAGCTTTGATGGGCATGGAAACTATGAGAGAGTCATCTAATATGCATAGAGATTTGGATGTTTTCTTGAGGCGTCAGGACAGCTAATTAATGAGGGTAAGTTTTTAATTTATTTCTTCAACACCCCTCTTCCAATTCAATAGAAAATTGCTAATTTATTCAGGTTCCAAATTGGAAGTCTTCCTCTGCTATACCTTGGCATTCCCATCTCGACTGGGAGATAGTCTAGGGAGACATGGTAGGGCCTTTTGGACAAGCTTCGTGCTAAGGTTAATCATTAGACTCATCACTGGCTATCCTTTACTGGTTAGGTGTAGCTACTTCAATCTATTATGTAGGTGCTCCTTATATATAGGTGTATGGTTCAGGTAGTGCCTATGTGTTTTGTGAAAGAACTAGATTCCTTAGCAAGGTAATTTCTTTAGGCTGGCAATTTAATAGCGACTAAATGGAGTCTCATTAAATGGGAGATAGTTTGTAGTCCAAAAAGGCTAGGAGGTCTTGGACTAAGATAGTCATTACTCTCTGGTATGCCTTTGGCTGTAAAACTATACTGAAGATGGTGTGTTGAACCTAACTAGCTGTGGGCTAGAATCTTATCCCATAAGTACTTGGCAGGGGTTCCTTAGAGTGATACTCCATGGCATAGTTTGATAGGGAAGGGTTTGGTGATTTGGTCTATGCTCTAGAAAGGCGCTATGCTTATTAAGCAAGGTTTGTTCTGGATATGCAAAGATAGGATGGAGGCATGGTTTTGGCAAGACTCCTGGGATGGTTTTTTGCCCCTAGCAAATCAATATCCTTAGTTAAATACTAGCACAAAGATTTATTGAAGCTACCTGGTCGAGGGTGGGTGATTTTAAGGAGTTTTCCCATTAGGGGTAGGTGATGACAACAAGGTGGAAAACACCAAAGGAATGGCTGATTATGGGATTGGAAGTGGAGTGTACTAAACTCCATTCCATTCTCACTAGATGCAATTATACTACCCTTTTGGAAAGGGATGTTCTGGCATGGGCCCCTAATCTAAAGGGATCTTACACAGTGTCTTCAGGGTACTAGGCATTGATCTCTTAGCAAATTAATGATGGGAGGGAAGTTTCTTGGTGGAAAAAATTCTAGAATAGTTTCTCTTGGCTGAAGTGTAACTGTTTCACCTGGACCTTGGCCTAGAATAAATGCTTGACGTCGGATAATATCTAGAAGAGAGGATTTGTTGGCCCTTTGAGGTGTGCCTTATGCAACAGTGAGGAGGAGGATTCTCAACATTTATTCTTTTGATGCCCCTTCTCAATGCATTTATGGCACTTTTGGTGGGAAGCATGGAAATTCCAATGTGTTCATGCATCCTCCTTGGTTGATTTTTGGGTGAGATTGGGTAAACCACCCTCACTGGCTTCATTTTTGCATGAGGTTTGGTATGCTAGTCCTATTTTCCTTTTATGGCAAGTCTAGCTTGAAAGAAATCATAGGATTTTCTAAAGAGAATATTTGGGAATTCAGCAGGTGTGGATTAGAATATTGGGCATGGTCTAAGAAACCATTGGTGTTAAGAGTGAGATTACCCTACCATTGACTAAGAGTGATGCTGAGATTGTGGAGAGGTTGGGCATTCAAGGTATTTCTTTGATCTCAGCATGTGTTAGGAGAGGTAGATAGGTGAAATAGAGAGTGCAAAGGATGGGAAAATGGATGCCACCTATTGCTAGTTTTTTGAAACTTAATATGGATGGGTCATCTTATGGGAATCTAGGCTCAGCTGGGATTGGCAAGCTCAACAGCGATTCTACTAGTTTCATGGTTTTGATTTTTGTAGTTAACAAAGGAGTGAAAATAGTTACCTAGATGGAAGGCTATGCAATTTTACATTCTTTAAGGAGAGCTTATGATTTAGGATGGAGGAAAGTGATTTATGAGGCAGATTCACAAGTTTTGGGTAATTTGCTTCTTGAGAAGAAGATCTCTGATGTGTGTTGGCAGCTATCATTGATTGTTCAACAGATTCTTTAGGTCAGTTCTAGTATGGATTGTATGATTTTTGCCCATATTCATAGGGAATAGAATAGGGCGGCTGATTGCCTGGCAAGATGGGGATCAAAAGAATTTGAAGGCCAAAAGTTTGATGGGTGGGAGTAGATGCCCTACGCACTTCACCAAAATTTAGAAAGGATTATTGTGGAGAATGCGAGTGGTATTGGAGCATAATTGTATTGACCTTGTGGTTTTTTGCATTTTTGTTGATTCCTGAGGCATTGGCCTCAAGCTATTCTGTATATTGGTTTTCTTGGTTTTAATAAAGTTTTTACCCCTCTTTTATTCAAAACATATTTATATTAACATAGTTCAAGTTTAACATTTTGTATGGACCATTCACTCCAAACTATAGGTTTAAAACAATTGTTTAAAACACCTTTAAACATCCAATACCAAATTAAATATTCCCATTTAACTATCCATTCAAAACACAAATACCAAACATCTCATAAATACCTCGTAATAGTTGCAGCCTCGACTCATGTTAACATAATATTTTCACATCTAAGTCGATCCTCCAAATTTTATTATAATCAAAAAATACTAATTCAAAAAGTCACTTTTATTTGACAATAACATAATCATAAAACCAATATGAAACTATTAAAAGTATAACCTAGATGTTCATAATCAACAAATGGCATCCTTACTTAAATGTTAATAATAGCTACAAAGACTCAATTATTCTTTGTAACTTATTTTTATATAGGAAATATAAAGAATATATCCAAGTGGTTCATTAATAAAACATTTTATCAACATCTACATCTTGCTATAATGGCTATATACTAAATAACATCTAGTCCCTTCTTTACACAATCATAACAAAGGTTCAAAAATTAATAAATATTCCAACTACATTTTTATACATTTCTATTATATTGACTTTCACACAAGCAAACACGATAAGAAACAACCATATTCTTAATCTCCTTACTCTTTGAATACATAGACATGTATGCCACACATAAGTATAAACATAAAAGACCTTGTGGATGGATTGTACCCATCCCTAGGGTCATTTTCATCTATATTTCTATATAAATAAAAGAAAAATTCACTTAATATTGAATGAACTCATAAAATAGCACTAGAATACCCTAGGATACCTGAAGCTTTCATTTTAAAACCAATAAAAAGTATACTATACTATAATATATTTACATACACAAGTTTATTTAGACAAACTAGAGTCAACAAATATGAAATATATGAATATGAATGATACCTAATTAACTTAACATTGACAAAACCTATGACCTTCCTTGATTAGGCCTCAAAATCTCTTTTGAAGATAACCTAAATGAAACATGAGTGTAATCAAAGTAACAAAATAATTTTCAAACACTCATCCATTTAGATAATGGGTAGGGTTATATGAATTTGACCCTATGTATGGGTCATACCTATCCCTAGGGTCGACTACATATATATATTTTTAAAAACATATTTAAAAGTATAAAACCCATTCCAAGAAAACCAACATTATAACCAAAGACAACTATTAAATCATTTAATAATGATCAACTATAAATTTAAAATCCACAAACCCTACATGTGAACACAATCTTGGTTGATCAAAATACAAATACTTTATTCTCCTTATTCTTCTTTTCCACCTTTTTCTCCTCCAAAAATATCCCCTCCATATATCTCCAACTATTTTCAATATGCATGCCAAATCCCTCAAACAACTCCCACAAAACTTGGTCTTCAATAATGAATATCTAGTTCTATAATTATTCTCTTCAATTTTGACATGGTAGATAAACATAACCCCATCAATAGTAAAGTTCATCCAATAGATAAATGTCATCATAGCCAAAACATGTAGTTATAAAAATTATACATTTTTATTCCAATACTCATTACTTCAAAATGTCTAGAACCCAAATAGTTCAAATTGGTAAATTCCCAAAATATGCATAATTACATAATAATGTTAACATTATGGTTCAAAATATTTCCTTTTACCTCAAAAAAATTGTGCTTTTTATTTTAAACTATGACATTTATTAATTCAAATAATGGTCTAAGTTAGCCATCAACTTCCTTACATATCAATATGCCTTATGTTAATAAATGAAACTTTTTAATAACTATTGATTATATATGACACACATTTTTCACCTTTGATTAAAACATCCAATGCTAAAATATCAAAGATTTAAAACATGCCACCTATGGCTTTCAAATCAATGCTAAGCTAATGGAATAAGATAGCCATACAAGACAAACTCAAGAAGATGTTATTGTACCACATATTATAATATTTGAATTCAAACTTTATCAAGATAATAAAAGGATATTAATACAAAATTTATGAAAACTAAATACATAAATTATAACCCAACAAAACATTATGAATATGCAAGCACATCCTAAACACTTCACATAAGGGTTAAAGCAATATGAAACACAATCAATGAAATATCAAAATAAATGTCAAAAAGAAGTAATAAAATCCTATCATGGTGTGTGTAGCGGTTTTAGATTCATTCTATCATCCCTAAATTGAATCCATCTACTCCATCCTCTTTGATTATACACTCCCCTAGTCATATTCTAGAGGTTCAATTCCATCCTATACCCACCTCAGTGCAATAAATAATAGTTAAATCACATCAAAAATAATCTATAATAAATTTTTGTAACTAAACAAACCTAATAATCATGATCATAATGTACCATAACACAATATTAACAACTAATCAACAATTTAATGATCGTGATCATAAGTAATATATTACTGTCCACAAATTAGCATATCACTAATCCATCTACTTAATAAAATAACTTAACCAACTATTAACCATAAAATCTACAAATCAACAAATTAATGAGTCTAGAGGAGACTAAAGATGTAACATACTTCCCCCCTAAATTTGGTCATCACTCTAATGAGACTTATTTAAATAAAATTTCTAAACTAAAATAGTGTTTAGGAAAAAATAAAAATAATATCCATAAAAATACAAAGCAATCAAATGTCGAAATGGCATATAAAACATTTCATAGTATTCCCAAGTGGCACTATTTTCAGAATATTGGTCCCAATGAAACTTACATTGTGACACTTCTCTGTTATGCAAATTAAGTTTGAGTCTTAATTATTCTAACTAGTTCTACTATGACCACCCTAGGATCCAAAACCTATAAAGTATTCCAATCTAATACATGAGGAAAGGATCAACAACATATTTTTTAAGATAGGACACATGAAAAACATTATGCATGAGTGCTAAAGATGGTGTAAAATCAAGACTATATGCCACATGATTCGTAACTTCTAAGACCTCAAAGGGTCCAACATATCTAAGAGATAACTTACATGATTTTCCAAATTTAATCAAGCTTTTATTTGGTTTAATCTTTAGAAATACTTTGTCTCTCATTGAAAATTGTCTTATTTTTTTCATATCAACATATATCTTTTATCTAACATTGGCTTAAACCAACCTTTAACTTATTAACTTAATTTTCTCTTCCATTTCTAGAAGAATATATGGACCAAAGACTGCACTTTATTCTAACCTATCCCAACTTATTTGTGTTCTACACCTTATTCTATACAGTGCCTTAAATGGAGCCATTTTTAGAGCTAATTGGTATGAGTTATTGTAGACAAATTCAACCAATAGAAGATGTTCTTCCCATTTGTATTATTGGTCCATGAAATACATTCTTAGAAGATCTTGTAAAACTTGATTCACCCTCTTTGTTATTCCATCTATTTATGGATAGTATGTTGTACTAAAATTCAATTATTTACACAAATCTGAATTGAGAGTCAACTAGAATATAGATGTCTATTTTGGGTCCCTATTACAAATAATATTTTTTAGAAACTTATGCAATATATATAGTTATTTCAATAATAGATTTGAAATTTTAGCTACATCATCCAATATATTCCTAAGAATTAAGTGAGATACCTTGGTGAGTTTATAAAAAACCACCAAAATCATGTCATGTCATTTATAAGACATCAGTAAACCTTGGAAAAAGTCCATGCTAATGACTTGTCACTCCTATTCTAGTATGGCATGTAGATATAACAACCTATAAAGATGCACATGCTAAGCCTTAACTCATTGAAATTCTAAAAATCAAGAAACAAAATCTATTACATCATTCTTAGTTCCCTTTAAGAAGTATAATGACCTTATATTTGCTAAGAGCTTAGTCACACCTTGATGACCTGAATAAGGATCATTATATAGTCATTTGATTACTACACTCCTCAAATTATCCTTATCCGGTACATAATCCTTTCTTTTTATCTTATCAAACCATAATTTTCAATTTTGAATCCATCATACTTAGATTCTTGATCATTCTGAGAAAATCTCATCTTTACCTATTTATAAAATTTGTCTTCTAGAGAGAATTTAACTACCTAGTCATAAATGGTACTCCTGTTGGTATCCAAAGCTATTATATGCCTTATATAACTAAGGGCATATACAACCCTATTTTATTTACCTTTTATGTAGCTAATTTTAATATAATAATCTAAAAGTATCTCTAACCATAACCTTTGATGTGCATTTAGGTTAGGTTGGGTGAATATATACTTGAGCGCTAAGTTGTAAGTCTTAAACTCATGATTTTACCAATAGATGATACCTCTAAACATGTAATGTAATAAAAATTACATCTAATTATAGATCATGTGGTGCATAATTTACCTAATATGACTTCAAATTACTAAAATCATAAGCTATAACAATACCTTATTGCATGAAAACTCCTCCAAGACCATGTCCTAATGCATCGATTATTACTGAGAATTGGATATTTCAATTGGGAAATCCAAAAACTAGTGCTAAGGTAATCCTTTTTTTTAGTTCCTAAAAATATTTCTCACACTTTCCTGCCCACAAAATTTATGATTTTTCCACTAGAGAGAGGCAATAAGATTTGCTATCTTGGAAAATTTTGGCAAAAAATTTCTTTAATATCCATCCAAACCCATAAAATTCCTAACTTCATGAACTTTTTTGGGTGTTATCTACTCCATAATGGATTTAATCTTTAAATAATCCATGGATATTCCTTTTACATATAAAATATTCCCAAGGTACTATAAAGTTTTCAAAAAGTATGCACACTTCAATAAAACCTAGTGAAGTTTATTTTTCTACAACTATTATAGAACCAACTTCAAATGTTCTATATACTCATCTTAGGATTATGAATAGATGAGAATATCATCTAAAAATACCAACTAAAAATGATCTTGATAATCCCTGATCACATTATTCATGAGATTTATAAATGTCATAGACACATTTTTTATCCCAAAAGGAAGAACTATGAACTCATAATACACATAATGAGTCCTAAAAGCTATTTTTGGAATGAAATTATCATGAATCCTTAACTAAAAATATCCTAATCAAAGATAAATCTTTGATAAAATTTATGTTCTATGTATTTGATAAAATAGATCATTAATGTGAGGTAAAGGATACCCATTTTTTATCATTGCCTTATTCAACATCCTATAATCAATACATAGGTGAAGGGATTCATCATTATTTTTAATGAACATAATTGGTTCAACCCCTGGTGACATGCTTGGTTGACTCAACCCTTTGTATAATGGCTCTTGAAGTTGAGCCTTTAAATCCACCAATTCAGTTATCATCATTATATAGGGGGATTTAGATTGTGATTTAGACCCTAGAATGATGTCAATTAAGAAAAAAACTCTCTCTTAGGGGGTAATCTTGATAATTATTCGAGAAAAAAATATCAAATATATTTAATAAAAGGAAAATATTCAATGGAATGTTACTTTGATTCCTTTATTTCATTTATATTCTTTGTGCCTTTTTAAACTAAATTATAAAATTTTAAGTTTTAGCTCCCTAGATTTGGGTTTACTTTCTAAAGTCATCTAGACATTCAACCTTTCTAAGAAAACAATAAACCTTAACTTTATGATGAGATAACAATTTTAATCCTAGGATAACCTCATATGACCCTAGTGGTGATGCAAATAGGTCCACTACTATAGTGAATTTGAGTAGTTTGATCTTATCTTCAACCAAACATTTATTAACCTTGGCCCTAAATTTATTCTCATATTGAACTAACCATGCATTTGCCATAATTCCATATTTTTTGGATAACTTGTTAATTATTTTAATATCAATAAAACATTTAGTAGCTCTTATGTTAATACAAATTAAAATTAGATGACCAAATAAAGTACCCTATAGCTCAATAAGAGAAGCCTAAAACTCAACTTAATGGTTGTTGATAGCTACACAAATTCTCTACTAAAAATATCCTTTTTTTGGAGTGGAACCTTTATTTTTACCATCATATTTTTGTAGAGTACATTCCCTAGAATAATGATCACCTACATAACTGAAGAATCTACCAGGTTGTCCTTTCCTATCATATTGTTGATTTCCCTTGAAACCATTTCATGGTTTCTTATTTTGTTAATCATTGCTAAACTTTTCATTTTGATTTTTGAATTGATTTTTAGAGTTTTCACTCCTTTTCCAATTCTTCTTTTCTAAAGTCATTTTAAGACCTCCAAACTTTTTCTTAAATTTATCTCTGACTTGAGCAAGTGACTTTAGTTTTATCTCTTACTTTACTACATTTTTGAATACTTGATCATTCATGGATGGACCATGCACATCCACCTCACATCTAATTTGGGGTTTTAATCCCACAGTGAATTTACTGATGTGAAACCTCTCATCTACCTAATACTAAAGAGCATATTTTAGGATCTTGGTTAATTACTCCCAATATTCATTCACCGAAAGGTATCCTTATTTTAGATTATAAAAATATATCATCTTCTAGTCAAAATAGATTTTTAGAAACCATCATGATCTGATCAAGGTCACAAAATATTCCCACGTGGTGGTAGTGGAGTCAAGATTCATCTCCAACTTATTGTTTGCCCACCATGTTATTGTTTCACCTACCATTTAGTAAGCTCCCCAAACTACTTTTGTGACTTCAAAGTAATTACATATCTTGAAATACATTTCCATCTCAATTAGCCACATTTTTTATCCATATATTAAAATATATCCATTGAACTTGTGTGTATTAACAATTTTCCTGTCTCATGTAAGATCTACACCTACACATGCTCTCACATCTTATGTCACCTCCACTTGTCTAGGTTATTAAGGAATGTCTTACTCAGCAGGATGATCTTTAGTTTCATTTTAATTATTTTCATCTACATGGACATGAAATTCATATTGAAGGGAAAGTTATCTAGTCCCTAGTCTCATTAATGGCTATGAAAATATGATCAAGCTTTACAGCTTGTTTAGTGGCAAACTAATTTGGGTCAATTAGAGGGTTATTATTATTGACATTAGATGTACCCTCACCATTTTGTTTTTAATCTTAAATTATTATTTTTGATAATATAATAATAATATGTTATTGGAATTATTAAGTCCAAAATTTTGAGCTTTAACTCTGACAACCCAACGAAACAACCCATTAGGGTTAAACTAGAAATAGGTTAAATTTTTTACTCATTAACAAATTATCTTTATTGATTCCAAGTACTAATGATCTCTAAATAAATAAATAATTTATGTAAACTATCCTATTAACCATTAGGTTAATCATATTATTTAGTTAGCTAATGATCACTATATCAGAATATTGATTTGCTTCCACAAGTAAAACAGAGAATAGTACTAAATTACCCAAATCAATAAATCAACCATTACTAGTTTAAATATCACAAAATATAAAAATATAAATAGCCATATGTCATAATTATATAATTAACATCATAATATTACAAGTATATAATATTATGTATCTGAATATTAGATTATAAATATACTATGTTCCATAAAACAAATGATTCTAAATGAACTCATTAATATCCACAAGTAATTATGAGTAAAGCCTCTATCAATTTACTATTAGAAGGGGGGGATAACATCATCTGAGTGATTTTACACACCAACCATAGACCATTGATACCCCATACAATCTTCCAATAAAAGAATGATCCTCCATTCATGGATGGGTAGATAGTGATGTTGTAGAAATAGAGAATGCCAATTAGAACCCACATGTTGTACGATAAATATCACATACAACATATCATAAATAAATACTCTATAACATGATAATATAAAAAACATGAAAACTAAATAAAATAGATGAATTAACAATGTTAAAACCATAAACATTAGTTTCTCCAAAGTTTTAATATAGTTTTCTAGATCTCAGGATCAGTCAAATTCACACACACACACACACACACACACACACACACACACACACACACACACACAAAACACACACACACACACACACACACACACACACACACACACACACACACACACACACACACACACACACACACACACACACACACACACACACAACTCATTTGGATATCCTCTATCTATCTATTAGTGTCACTAAGTATGTATGTGAATTTCATCTCATCTAATTACTTAGATTCATTAATACTAGACTCATTTATACATAAAAGGAATGGAAGCTAAGAGAGGAAATCTTCTAGAAACAAAAGGCCTAGATTGAATGGCTTCAAGAAGGGGATAAGAATACCACCTTATTTTTCAATTTGATTCGAGCCAGACAACATGGCAATGGGATAACTTTTAGTATCATTCCTTCAACTTTGAGCTAATTCTAAAATTAATAAATATTTAAAAATCCATTTCAAAATATTCAAATAATAGATTTCCATATAAATATGCCACTACACATATTAATATGTGGAAATCATTTAATACCATGTATTTCATCACATACATCTAAATGGTAAAAAATAGATTTGAATTTAAATATATCCTTTTAAATAAAATAAATAATTTATTCATAGCATATGAAATAGAATAATAATCAATTATTCATCCATTAAATAATGAGATTTTATTTAAAAATCTAACATTTAACTATGTTTAGATTATTCATAAAATAATATTTAAGTACACATAGAATTCCTTGTTTCTTATAATAGCCATATAATATTCTATTAACATATCAAAAAATATGTATAACTTCTTATGTAGCGAATAGTCCCTTTATGTTATAAATCCCCAACTATACACACACACACACATACATCTATTAATACCTTGATACATGTATTTATGCAAAGTACATAGAATATAAGTTTATTTATACGTAAGAATCATGTGTATATATAAGAGTATACAATTCTAATAAAACATTAAGTTATGTATAGCTTATATTTAATACATAACATACACACACATAAATATAATTTTATATATAATTACACAGTTTAAGTTTAACATTCCTTAATGACCATTCACTCCAAGCTACAGGTTTAAAATAACTGTTCAAAATATATATAAACATATAATCCAACATTACATATTCCCATTTAACTATCCATTTAGAAACCAAATACCAAACATCTCACAAATAGCTCATAATAATTATAGGATCAACTATGATAAAATAATATTTTCACATCGAAGTCAATCCTCTAGCTATTATTATAATCAAAAAATATTAATTCAAGAAGTCATTTTTATTTGACAATAACACAGTCATGAAACCAATATGAAACTATTTGAAGTATAACTTGGATGTTCATAATCACTAAATGGCATCTTTACTTAAGGTTTATAACAGTGACAAAGACTTATCTATTTTCCATAACTTATTTCTATACAATAAATACAAAGAATATATCCAAGTGGTTCATTAATCAAACATTATATCAACATATACATCTCATCATAATGGTTATACACTAAAATAACACCCATTCCCATTTTTACATAGTATAACAAATTTTCAATGAGTAATAGATATTCCAATTCCAATTTTATACTTTTCTACTATATCAACTTTCACACAAGCAAATCTGAGAATACAAAATCATATACTTAATATCATTACTCTTTGAATACATAGCCATGTATACCACATATAAGTATAAATGTACTTGGCTTTATGGATGAGCCATACCCATACCCAAGGTCATTTATGTCTATATTTATATATAAATAAAATAAAAGGTAATTTAAGATTGAGTGGACTCTGTAATCACCTAAAAGTGGCATTTGAGTGCTAAGAGTACTACTTGAGATAATTTATTCCTATCTTATCCATATACCTATCCTATATCCTTTTATCACATGTTTCTAGTGTTTGTGCAGACCATATGCTCCACTATTTAGATAAAACACAATAGTAGACCTTCATTCCTAGATATTGGCCCTTTGTGCCTAGTAGCCTACTCGTTAGACATTAGTGCCACATTAAGAACACTAGAGCTACTTGACACTAGTTTCCCCAAAATGGTTCTAATTTCCTTTACCCTAACCTTTTTGAATAGATATATTTTCAAAATTAAAACCTTGCAAAGGTTGACCTAAGCATATTTTATTATCTACACAAACTAAAAAGCACTATAAATACATGAATTTTATACCTTTATCCACTAGATATAAATTATATGTAAAATACCTATTCAAACACAACATAAGTTGATTAAAATCAATGTTATAAATCCTTATTCTACCCTACTTATGCATACTACCATCTACATCTTCCCTAAGCATATATTTCCCAAATTTATAATCTTAGACACACTCAAGGCATTAAAGGACACTATCATTCTATCATCACTTACACTTGTACTAGTACTTAGATGGGGATAACTACATTTGGTTTGTACCCTACTTAAAATGTTGGTAAATAGGTAACTCTCTTCATAATGGGGTGTTGAGGATGTTTATAATATCTTACTCATGAACACACTTTTCAAATTATGACTTAATTTCAAGGAGGATTAAGGTTTTCATCATAAATCAAATGTTATAGGGACAATACAGAGTTTTAGACTCATAAATGCAAGAATAGAATCCAAAAACATAGGCATAGGTGCATGAAGAATTTAAGAATAATCATGCATAGAGGACACTGACACCATTTTTAGGACACTATAACCACATGATGATATTGTCCAAGAGTGGTGCTACTATCCAGGAGAGGATCTGAAATAGGTTTCTAGTGGATGATACTTAGACCTATTTGTATATCAATTTTCAACACTTAAATCTTCCATATTAGGTGTTTTCCAAACAAGTATCTATTTATACATATATATTAAAATTTTAAAAAAGTCAAAACAAGTTAAAATATGTATCAAATTAATGGTTATTTATTGTAGATTGTTTCACTGATTTAGACTACTCGTCCCTTTAATCAAACATAATATTTACATAACTAAACTCTAAAAGGTTAAAACATTCAGTCAACTTGACATGCTTCAAATATTAATTTAAACACTATTTCTACATAGGGTTTACCTTATCTCAATTTTTGTGAACTATATTGGGGCTAAAAACTCCTATTTTTATAGTTTTTTTGTATAACCTAGCCCATTTATTCAATCCAACATTAGGGTTTCATTTATTTAAATATAATTTATTTACTTTTTTAAATCAACACTAATCTAAAACCCTAGCCCTAACTAACCCCCACATTTACATTTTTAGAATTTAGATTTCAGATTCATATATCTTATAGTTTGTATAATCATAATTATAATTATAGAGGAAATTAATCACTTTTTATTACAAAGTTTAATTCTTTAATTTGCGTGCATGTTTCCTTTAATTTGAAATAAACTTAGAAATGACATAGATACATGTATACATGATGATTCATATTAGTTAAAATTTATTTCATGTTTCATTATTTATTTTGCATGCTATTTTTATATTATGTGGAATGGAATTAAGACATCAATATTTAATCACATATATAACTTATTACATCAAATAATAACTATACTACCTAAAATTGACAAGTCTCCTTTAGATGAATTTTACTCTTTGGTCCATTTTTATTCCTTTCCTATAATTCTTAGACATATAAAAATATCACTAGTCTCACTTATCCCTCCTTATCTATCACAAACATATATCTACCATATCACCTATACTATTAGCTATATACTCTTAGTAGACTTTATGGTCTAGGTTACGATGTCCTCATGTGGTCATGAATCTTGGTAGGTTTGCAACACCCATGGATATAGCTTTATTGATCAGAGTAGTACTCCTTAAAGTATAATTTCCATTTTAGAGATTTTAAGACATTTTAACACATACAAATACATTTCATATGAATCACCCTATGATGCTTAAGTACCTAAAACATCTGATCCCACATATGTTACTTCCATAATTAATACTATGAAATGGACATAAGAACATATTTCTTTCAAGAGGGAGGATATCCCACCTCAACACATCATAGATTTACATCTACCTCTCTATATTGATTTATGAATTAATGAGTCAGGTGTTAAATGAGTTCTAATCAAAAATATATTAGGATTGAACATTTGTAAAATTTCTTTTCTAAAACTTATTAATATACATGATATGGATTTGGAACCTTCTGATATGAACATCTATGGGTTTGATAATATTCCATACAAATTTTTAGGTCAAATCACATTAAACCTTACACTAGGGCCTAGAACACTACCTATACCATGTCAAGTTATACATAATGATCTTAATTACAATCTTTTTCTAAGGATACCATGGATTCATGATATGTACATAATTTCATGTACTTTACATGAATGTTTAAAATTTATATATAAAATTCATGTGTGTGTGTGTGTGTGTGTGTATTATATATATATATATATATGTATATATATATATATATGTATGTATATATATATATATGTATATATATATGTATATATATATATATTTATATATATATGTATATATATATATATATATATATATATGTATATATATATGTATATATATATATATGTATATATATATATATATATATGTATGTATGTATATATATTTACTATGGATAAAAAACCATTCAAATTATTAAGATACAAAGACTTCACACAATTATATTCCTCACATGAATTTAATACAAAACCACTCTAGTCTATAATTCAAAGTATGCATACAACTCCCCTAGTAATTTATAGTACATAGGTTAAATATTTAACCTCACCTTTTACATTATAATATTTTAAAAATATGTGATACATAGGATAGGTCCTTAGAAAACATGAGCATGGAATCCTTAATCCTATTGAGGCACATGATCAATAGGGAAGATAGGAACTTGGATATCAAAATAATACATCTAATGTCATATCCTCTCACCATGATTCTCAAAATATCATGTTTTATCCACTTATTCCATGGGAAATGATATAGTAAACCATGTTTATGCACTCTTAGTTGTTTACCCTAATGTTATTGATGATACAATTTCCCTAGACTTACCCATTCTTGATGAGTTCATCAATGATGAGGATCTCTTATATTTCTTGGGTGCATATGAGGATATCCCTTCCTTCTATCATAATAATATGTTTCCTCATTCCACAAGTGCACATGCATAATTTGGTGAGAATTCAAATGAATTTTATGATATCTTAACCAATATAGATGATACCATCCCTACAACACCATACACTTTTGATCAATCTAAGTTACTTAATGGATAAATATTTATATTCAATTATGGTACTAAAACTTATATTTGTATCATAATATTAGTTATTTCGTTACATAAATTAGAAGACATAGATATTTATTAGATTTTAAGATATTT
This sequence comes from Torreya grandis, assembly GCA_037957365.1. Lineage (NCBI taxonomy): Eukaryota > Viridiplantae > Streptophyta > Pinopsida > Cupressales > Taxaceae > Torreya > Torreya grandis. The sequence continues at coordinate 2,659,805 of JARHVA010001931.1, read as the reverse complement.
TCATAAAGTATTTTCCTAGGCTTATTCCAATATGCCCATAATTGATCCCTCAATCATAGTAAATATAATTACATAATATCCTAATGCCAATATAGTTAAATAAAATATTCATAAAATACATCCTAAAGTTTCTCTTCTTGCTAAGGATGAGATCTAATAGTTGTTATATGTTGGTTTCATTTGACCATCACTCATCAACAATGGGTTACTAATATTATTCCTATTTTAAAGCCTAATGGCCAAATCCAATGTTGTTTTGATTCTAGAGGCCTCAATAAAGCATGTCCTAAATATGACTTTCCTTTACCCAACATTTATATGATAGTCAATTTCACATCAGGTTATGAGATGCTCTCCTTTATGGATAGTTTTGCTAGGTATAATAAAATTAAGATTGCTGAAGAAGATTAAGAAAATACCAATTTTATCACACCATGGGGAACTTTCTAATATATTTCCATATCATTTGTATTAAATAACACATGTTAAACTTACCAATAAACTATGACACATATCTTTCATGACCTTATTCATAACATAGTTGAAGATTACATTGATTACTTGTTGGAAAAATAAAAAAGAGAGACAATATCATGCAATATATTTGTAATAAATTTTTTAAATAATAAAAAAATACAACATGAAACTCAAATCTAAGAAATGTGTCTTTGGATTTTTCTCATTTAAAATTTTGGGATTAATTATATATCAATGTGAAATTAATTTGACCCTAATAAGGTTTAAAAAATCAAGGATATGACTCCTCTTACCAATCAAAAACAACTTCTCTCCCTGTAAAAAAAATTCAAGAAATTCATCACTTTTTGGAACAAATTATAGATAAAACCCAATCATTCACCATACTACTTAAAAATGGTGTGAAATTTGAGTGGGACATCACATGTCAAGAGAGATTTGATACACATAATGAATACTTACTCAACCCTCCTATCTTGGTCCCACCCATACCTGGTAAGTCACTTCTACATTACCTCTCAATGATATATCATGAAATGTGAGAAATTATAACACAAAACAATGATCAACATAAAGAAATATCCATTTATTACATTAGTCGAACACTAGTTGAATATGATTGAAATTATCCAACAATTAAAAAACTTTTCTTAGCACTTGTATTTGCTACTAAAAAAATCCACCACTATATCATTAACAATGAGACACAAGTCATTATAAAATTCAATCCTTTAACATTCCTCATGTCAAAACCACATATTTTAGGTCATATTTCAAAATGGGTTGTCTTACTTACATAATTTGACCTCAAAATCATTTTTAAAAAATTGTTAAAAGGATAGATAATTATAGATCAATTGGAAGCAACTTTATTACTAAATATAAATATTATTAATGATGATTTCAAAGATGATTTCATATCATATAATACCACTTCAAACACATGGACAACGTTATTTGAAAATTTTATATGTGTATTTGGTACCAACATTAGAATTACTTTCATCGATCCCATGGGACAGACAGTACCTCTCACATACTGACTCAATTTTCATGCACTAAAAATATCACATAATATGAAGCTCTTATCCTAGGCCTTCAAGCAACCTAAGATCTCAATATTAAATTAATAAAAGTTTACAAGGACTCCCAATTAATTGTTAATTAAGTTAAAAATGCCTACTAAATAAAAAAGAACAACTACTTTATTATAAGAACATGGTTTAATGTATACATTCTTAATTTGATGATTTATCTATTGAGAACATCCCATCTAAAGACAACCATCATACCAACATAATTTCAAGTACCACATCATTAATCCCCATCAACATAGATGAAAACAAGTCTATTTTTACTATCAAATGATTACAATCTCTGTTGGTTTCCCATGCAAAAATTTTCATTGTAATAGTCCTAGTTACCACACACAATACAATACCATCTAAATGATTTTATAGCATAAACAACTTTTTTTAATAAATATATTACACCTGATACTTTCACAAATAATGAAAAGTGTAAATTATAGATAAAATATCTTTGATATGTAATCATTAATGGTGATTTTTTTAAGATATATTTTGATGAACACTTACTTCGATGCTTAAAAGATGAGGAAGCTAAATTAGATGTTTGAAAAATACATAATAGTGAGTGTGGTTATCATTTTAATGATAAAGTAATGTCACAAAAGTTACTCAGACAAGGTTACTATTGGACAACCATGGAACAAGAATGGAAAGAATATTCCATATTATGATAAAAATGCCAACACTATGGTAACTTTCACCATGTACCTTTACATCAACTTTAACCTATCATATCCCCATGGCTATTCATACTATGGGGCTTTGATATGATAATATATCAAAAACTAGAATCTACTAAAGGTCATAAATTCATTATCATATCTAAAAAATATTTTACAAAATGGGTATAAGTCATCCCATTACAATCAATAGAGTGGGAGGATATGTTACATTTTCTAATGGCCAATATTATTTCACACTTTGGCCTCCTAACAACCATAATTATAGATAATGTAACCTCTTTCAAGAATAAAATAGTTAAAATGTTTTGTGCCAAGTATAAAATTTGACACACATCTCCATATTACCCATATCGTAATGGTCAAGCATAAGTAACAAACAAGATAATCAATACTATTTTCAGCAAAATAATTGCCAAATTTGGTGATGACTAGCACAATCAACACATCTATGCACTATGGGCTTACCACAATAACATATGTACACCAATAGGAGCTACACCTTATTCACTAGTATATGGTACAAAATATATCATCCCATTTGAATTAAAAACCCCCTCTTTACATGTATCTTTAAAATGGCTCATCACAAATGATTAATATAGAGAGAGATGTCTCCATAAATTAAAATAGTTGTATCACACATGTATCCAAGCTGCAGATAATCTCAAAGCTTATCATAAATTAATTTAGAGAACCTATAATAACCAAGTCCATAACAAAAAATTTAAACTCAATGATTTAGTGTTAAAATAAAATCTTAAAAATTTCCATTCCAAGGAAGAGAAAAAAGAAAAGTTTAAACCAAATTAGCTTGGATCATACATCATCATAGAAAATATTATCCAAAAAGTATACCATCTAGCTTTAATTGATGGTAAGGCAATCAAAAATCCATTGAACATCATGAATCTAAGTATATTTTACATATAAATAATGCACTATTCATTTTAATTTGCTTTTACATAGCTTATATCCACAAAATACAAAAAATGGTATAACATGCCAAAACATAAAAATATTCAAATATTACTCAAAAAACACAAAAATTTTAGATTGTATGTATTTATACATTTATATTTATTAAATTTCCCAGACACTACATATGTTATCCATCTTAGTATATTTGGTTTTATCATACATACATGCTTCACTTGTTCTTGTGGAGTGCTTGCAGATTGCTTACAAGATTCATGTCTCCTACATTGATCTAGGCTTGCTATCATCTACCCACTCGAGGAATATACACTAATTCAAGATTATTCATTTGATATGTCTAGCCACTTGGGGCCATCTTATACACAATTTATATTACCAAGTTATATCCTTACATTCCATACATTATATTCTTAGCATTATTATATCTTAATATTGATCATTAATGCTCATACTCTAATTTTTTGATGACTATCACTAGTTTAGAATCAGCATATTTAAATCCTAACTCTTACATAAGTTTATACTACATTCATGCATGCTTTCATGACTAGGTTTCCTAGTTTAGATTTGATTGTATTCTCTATACCTCTTCTATTCAAGGGAATTTGAACATGCCATTATTCATTTGATCTATGACACTTCTATTTATGTATGACATAGATATATGCCCATGTCCCCATGATTAGTTTATTAATTGTGTATGCAAGCATTTGAACATACCCTTCTATGTGGCTCTAATCCAACTTGTTTGTTGCTTGCATATGTGGACATTTTAACATGTCCTTGTATGCATTATTTTCTCATATTTAGTGACATATTCCCATATCCCTTATGTTGTTTTCCCTTGGCCTATTTTCCATGCCTCCTATGTTTTGTATCTATTCTTTACTGTATGTGTCATTTCCATGAAACTTATATTTTATTTTTACACACACCAATTTTTGATGCCATGAGGGACCTCATGCATCTACCCTTCCTATTTGGGTGTAGTAATGGACATCATGCCCCATCCCCTTAGTAGTTATTCATATTTACCATTATACACATTGATTAATTTTGTTTTAATGCCCTTATGTAATAATAAACATAGTATAGACCTTAAATTACATACTTATGGTTACATTCTCTTTTAGCATGATGTTATGTTTGTACATCATATTAGATTATCACATATTTATCATAAATTCTCTCACTAGCAGATTTTATAGAGATATTTATTTTAAGGATATTTATTACACATGTTCAATAACTACCCTCAAAATAGGGGAAATTCATAGGTTTTTTTCACATAGATCATGATCCTACATTACATTAATAGAATAGTTTTAGGTTAGTTTTAGAAAATTAGACACAGGTAAAAGACATGAAAAAATAGGGAATTAGAAATCAGTATAGTGACTCAAGTTTTAGACTAGAAATACATTAACACCTAAATAAGGAAATTAGAACAAAATGGCACTAATTTATAATATGTGGTAATAATTTCCTATAACCCCAATTTAAGGGTGGTTTATATTAGCTAGAATAGTACACTAGGTATAGTACAGTTTTGCATAGATATAGTTACACATTTGATAATTATGCATAGATTATGATCATATTCACACTAGTTCATCTTAGATTCATATCAGTTGCTTAGATTGGGGTAATTATGCATGACATGTTCATCCCCATATTTATTTTATATACTTAGATTTAATTATTTCAATTTAATCTAGAATCGGTATACTCATATATCATATTGGGGGCATGTGCATGGCACATTGTTTTCATATGCTTAATTACACATAGATTGATCAGAAGGAATGGAAAAGTACATTGGATTCCCTATGTTATATATAATTGACATCATATTCTATGCCATCATCAATTTCATGCCTTACTCCATTTTCAGTGGTTGGTATTCTCGAGTGGCTTAAATCTACATAATATACCTAAGTGGCCATAGAGCTGACATACATAGTTAGATATACCTAGATAGATATTTAGTTCAATTTCATATGCATCTACTACATCTGGGTGGGAAATTATGGATTCATATCATAATTGAGTTCTTGATCCACCCACATGAGAGGGTTAGACACACTTTCATTCTAATCCAATTTATTCAGAGGTCATGATCCACCAATCAGGGTTGGGAAATGATGGAGTCAAAATCAGATCAAGTTATTGAGCCACCCACACATGAAGATTATTAAAATATCATCTTATTCAAATCTATTCAATAATTTTATCACTATATAAATGCACACATAGGTTTTTACTAGGTTCATGCATTGGTTCACTTACCCAATGAAGTGTATTCATTCATTTCCTCTTTCTCATCTCTTTACTTAATTTTCCTTAGATAATTCCTTATTTATCATAGTCTCTTTATTTTGATATATTTTAAGTAAGGACTTATTTATTCATGTTTCATTTAAAGGTTATGTTTGGGATCATGCTTCACATACATAAACCCAACTTCACACACTCATACTCAATTACACAGGCTTCAATTTTTAGGTAAGTTTAGGTATGATTCTTTTTCCTTTAAATTAGTCACTTTGATTTTCTACATTTATATCATAAAGGGGAGGAATTGAATCACTTAAAATTGGTATTTGAGTGTTATGAGTGATAATTCAAACAACATATTCCTATCTTATCCCTATACCTATACTAGAGCCTTTTATCACACTTTTATAGCTTTTGTGTAGACCACATACATCCCTAGTCATCTAAAACATAGTCTTAGACCTTCATTCCCATATCTTGGCTCTTCATCCCCATTAACCTACCAACTAGACATCGGTGTTGCATTAAGGACACTAGAGATACATGGTGATAGTGTCCCCAAAATAATGTTAATGTCATTTACCCTAACTTTCTCAAATAGATATATTTTTAAAAAAAAACCATCCTAAAGGTCAATCTAAGAATATTTTATTGTCTTCACAATATACATAACACTATAAATACATGACTTTTAAACCTTTATCCACTAGATATAAATTATATGAAAAATAATTATTCAAACATGAAACAAGTTGAGAAAAATCAAGGTTATTAATCACTATTCTTCCATATTTCTATATAATACCATATATAGTTTCCTTAGGCTTATATTTCCTATATTTCCAATTTCAAGCACACTCAAGGCATTCAAGACTACTATCATTCTAACATCACTTATAATTAGGTGGGAATAACTACCTTAGGATTGATCCCTCCTCAGAGTATTGGTATGTAGGAAACTCTATGCATAGCAAGGTGTTGAGGATGTCCAACCTATCCTAATAATGAATTTTTTTTTCATTTCATACCTTACTTTCAAGGAGGATTAAGGTTTGGATCATAAATTAGCTATTACAAGCACAATATAGAGTTTCAGACTTTGTACGCATAAGAATAAAACCTAGAAACATAGTTAAAGGTGCACCCAAAATTTAGGAATAGTCCTACATTAGGGATACTAACACCATTTTCAAGTCACTATATAAACATGGTGCTACTATCCAAATGTGGTGTTACTATCCAAATGTGGTGCTACTATCTTGGAGAGGATCTAACACAAGGATCTAGTTGATAATACTTAGACGTATTTATATATCATTTTTTATCACTTAGATATTTTATATGAAGTGTTTTCTAAATAAGTCTCTATTTTAAAATATTTATTACTATTTTTAGATATTCAAATCACGTCAAAATTTTTAATAATTTAGTGGTTAGTAATTTCATATCATTTCATTAATTTAGACTACTCATCTATTTAATCAAACATAGGATTTACATAGCTAAAGACTAAAATGTTAATACAAAATAAAAAAATAGCACCATAATACCCTAATATACTTTAAGTTTTAATTTTAAAACCAATAAAAAATTATACTATAATATATCCTCACTCATAGGTTTATTTAGACAAAAGGGTCAACAAATGTGAAATATATGAATTTTAAAAATACATAATTAAATTAACATTGACAAAACCTATGCCCTCCCTTAACTAGGGCTTGAAATCTCTATTGAATGTAACCTAAATGAAATATGAGTATAATCAAACTAACACAATAACTCTTAAACACAACTATTTAGATAATGGGTAGGGTTATATGTGTTTAGCCCTATAGATGGGTTATACCCATCACCAGGGTCAACTAAATATTTATTTTCTTTAAAATATATTTAAAAATAGAAAACCCAATCCAAAAAAACTAACATAATAACTAGAGACAACTATTAAATCATTTCATAATGAAAAACCATAAATTTAAAACCCATAAACCCTACTTGTGAATGCAATCCTAGTTCATCAAAATCAAAATACTTTCTTCTATTTTTTATTCTTCTCCACTAATCTCTCCTCCAAAATCTTCTAACCTCCATATATCTCCAAATGCTCACAATATGCATGCCAAAACCCTCAAAAAACTCCCATAAAATTGGGCCTTTAATAATAAATCTCTAGTTCTATAATTATTATCCAAAAGTTTTGCATGGAAATTAGATGTAACCCGATCAACATTCAAGTTCATCAAACAGGCAATACATGTAGTTCCAAAAGTAATATGTTTTTATTCCAATACTCGTTTCTTCAAAATATCTAAAACCCAAATAGTTTGAAGCCCTAGATTCCTAAAATATGCATAATTACATAATCATGTTAACATTATGGTTCAAAATATTAATTTTGAGCTCAAAACAATCATGCCTTTTATTTTAAACTATGACCTTTATTAACTCAAACATGGGTTTAAGTCAGTGATCAACTTCCTTACATATCAATATGCCTTAAGTTAATAAATGAAAAATCTTAATAACTATTGATTATATATGCCACACATTTGTCTCCTTTGATTAAAAAATCCAATGCTAAAATATAAAATATTTAAAACATTCCACTTATGGTATTTAAATCAGTGCCAAGATAATAGAATAAAACAACCATCCAATACCAACTCAAGAAGATATCATTGCACCACATATTATAATATTTGACTTCACACTTTAGCAAGATCATAAAATGATATTAATTCACAAGTTATGATAATTAAATATGTAAATTGTAACCCAAAAAAATGTTATAAATATGCAATCACATCCTAAAAAATTCACACAAGGATTAAAATAATGTGCAACATAATCAATGAAATATCAAAATAAACATGAACAAGTAGTAATAAAATCCTATCATGGTGTGTGTACAATTTTTATTTTTATTCTCTCATCTATCACTCATCTACATCTACACCATCTACTCTGATGATACCATCCCTCAGTCATATTTTGAAGTGTGAACTCCATCCTACATCCACCTTAGTGTAATAAATAGTAGTTAAATCATATCATGAAATAACCCATGATAAAATTCTATAATTGAACAAACTGAATATTCATGATCATAATATACCATAAAAAATATGAATAAGTAATCAATAATTTAACAATCATGATCATAAGTAATATATAATTGTCCACAAATGAATATATTATTAATCCACCTAACAAACACAATAATTTAACCAATCATTACCCATAAAATCTATAAATTAATAGATTAAAGAGTTTAGAGGAGAATTAGGATGTATCAAAAATACTAAAGAGTATTTCCCCATTGAGTCACTTTTTTTTTTACCAATATTCCCCATTTAAAAAAAATACCAATAGGGACCCTTTATCATTAAAAATCCTATGTTTGGTTCCCATCAAAATATAAATAAATCCTAAAATAAATTTGGACCCATCCATACTAAATCCTAAACTTTGTCATTTACAAGTTACATTAAAATATATTTGCTTAATATCAAGGCATTAAATAATTTAAATGTCATTTTAAATTTAAATTTAAATTATTTGATTAACTAAGTTGAACATTTTTTTTCCAAGTTCATTTAGTTTTACAAGTCAAAATTTGTGAATAAGCGTCACTTGTTAAAAAAAACTTAAAGGACCATATAAATGCATTAAACTTCAAAAATACTTTCATCTCATTTCCTAAAAAGGATCCTATGAAGTGTCCACATATCTATGTATCACCATTATTTGGTATAAAAATAAGTTATGAATTTCTATGACTAGTTGACTATATGATATTTGGCCATACATTGCAATTCTTAGCCTAGAATCATGATTCACAAAAATTGGCAACCACCCAAGTAAGAGAGATTGCTCCATTTGTATTAATATTATTTGATAACGTAATTTGGGGAAGAAATATAAGTTATAAATGTATATTAATAAATGATATCACTCCATGTGTCATCATCTTATTGTATACAAGCTAATATAAAAATGATAGATCTCAAAGATACAAACCAAGAGATGTAATGATAGGCTGACACATGCCATTTTAAAATAATCAAATACATGTTTTATTTAATGATTTCTCTACATTTCCATTTCATGATATTCATTTTCCACATGTCATTCCACATGCCATCAACTCACTACTCTATACACTAACACCAACTGAAGAAGAATAAATAGGTATAAATCAATTGATAAAGTGAAAATATTTCACATGTCCTATAATGACACAATACAATTTGTAAAGACATACTGACACATTAAAAATTAAGTGGATGACTAAGAAACCAAAGTTAATTACAAAATTCCATGCATTAAATAAACCCATGAAATCTTACACCATAAAATCAAATTCAAAATTAGAATAGATGAGTGATTGAGATAGTTACTATGCAGTCAATTGTCATGCATGCAAGATTCGAGTAATAAGTTCAAAAATAAAATAAAATGTGATATATGCTATGTACCAAATTCAAATCAAATTAAATTTGTGAATTTTTAATCAATTAACTACTTATTCAAAGATCCATATCAATTAAAAACCCTAAATTTATAAATTAAGAACAAGGATTATTTTAGTCAACAATGGAAGCGAAGAATCAATAACTAATTACTTAAATATTTAGCTCTGAAACTAGAAAAGAGTTAAAGGATACATAATTTAATCAATTTTATTTAAAAAACACATTAAATAAATATTCATCCATTTATGTAGAGTTCAAGGTTGTTCAACCATAAAAGGATGAAGACAATATGACTCTTGATGAAAGGGAATACAAATATGTATTACTATCAATCAAAATTGTCAGAGTTCACAAAGTGGTAGATAAAATTGAGGTATTTAGATGTGTGGAATAAGTTTATAATGTATTTATAGTAGGTAAATATACAAAACATATTTTTAATAATAAATAAAGTACATAATAGGTACCATATGTGATCAGCGTAGCCTCTGAGAAGTTATATAGATTTCCAAACCATAGATACCTTACAAGTAAAAAATAGTCAATGAGCGGTTTTAAAATAATATTGTTATGGGTACACTAATAAGATGGGATCAAAATCCCAATGATTTTTCTATGAATAATAAGGTTTAAATTTACCAATTTAGACCAAGTGTCATAATTATGTGGCGCTATTGAATATTTTACATAGAGATCCATCTATAACTAATGTGTATGAGGTCTATATCCTTCTATTATCTATAGTTTTTTAAGGTAAAGGTGTTCCCCCATTGTTGGAAATCATAAGTTTCAATTTGAAAACTTATAGGGTCATGTGTGGCTGAGTAGATAATAAACTTTGCATGCTTTTATATTTAGTGGCCGCCATATGTAGGATTGTCATCCCTACCAAGATAGCTCCTTGGGAGAAAAAAGGATTAAAATGATATTTAACGACTTTGATCATATACACATCTAAAATAATAGGGACAATATGCAGAGCATAACCAACACATCATATGCCATGTTTTATAAGGAAATAAATGGAGAATCAATGCCAAGATTATCTATAGAGATCAAGAGATCATTCAAGTCATTGGGTGACTACTAGTTCTATCCATACCATACAATAATTAGAGTTGAAGATCAATTGGTATCCCTTTTTTATCTACCAAGCATGTGCCTAAAATATTAACCTATATGGGTATAGCTTATTACTTATTTAATAATGTGGATGGAATTTTGAGAAGTACTAAATTGCCTAAATGTAGACACTAAATTTGATTTATATATTACCTCAGTCTTATATACTCAAAAAATACTTCTCATGGTTATACCCATCGGTTCCTAGGCCTTCCAAGTGTTTAAGGTCTCACATACACTATCTTTTATGCATATTACTTATCTTTTAGTCTACCCATAGGTTATTATGATGACTTGGCCTTCTATAGTACTCAAAATTATATAACCTACTTATTATCATATTATGAAAGTTTTAGATGTGTACCTATTTTTCATCTTCTCAAACACTAGCATAATAAATAAACACCTACATTGACACTAGTGTCTTATGACAACTAAGTGTCCAATGCCCTAAAGTCATCAAATTTTCAAATTTAATGTATCCTTATGGTTTTCTTAAGTGATCTAATGTGATATAATTCTATAAGGGATTTGGTATATATGAATGATCAACCCTTATTCATTCCTTAGCTAGGATATACCTAAAATATCACAAGGCAACTTATAAAAGGCATTCAATCAATTATTCAAATGAGCAAAGATTATATAGTATTTCTTATTTTAATATCAATCACAAGAATAACCCATATATAAGTTTAAATTACTAAAGGAGCATTTCATGAACCATAATTTTCAAGTTACAAGTTAGGTCAGTCTATGTACTTGATTCTCATATGTTGTATCCCTATAGACACACAAGATAAAACATAGGGGATAAATATATAAGTTTGAGGCCCTCTTCATAGTATTGGATATGTAGGAAAAACCCATTGACAAAGGGGTCCATGGGTTATCTTAACACCATGTGCCCACTAACCCATTTTTTCATAGTCAATCCAAGTCTAATGAAACTATGGTTTCATCATTTGATGAAGAGTGACAACATGCATAAGAGATTTAAATTGACCAGAGGAAAGTCAACAAAAAAATAACAATGTTCTATGTGGTTGTAGCCATATCTAGTAAATATTCCATAGTTTAAAAAACACATTTAAGTAATATTCATCCATTTATGTAGAGGTCAAGGTTGTTTGACCATAAAAGGATGAATATAATATGACTAGTGATGAAAGGGAATACAAATATGTATTACTATCAATCAAAATTTTCATACTTCACAAAGTTTTAGATAAAATTGAGGTATTTCCATGTGTGGACTATGTTTATAATATATTTATATTATGTACATACTAAAAACATATCTTTTATAAGAATAAAATTACATGGTAGATACCATATGTGGTTGAATTATCCTCTAAGAAGTTATATAGATTTAAAAAACCATAAATACCTTAAAATAAAAAAAATAGCTAGTGAGTGGTTTTAAAATAAAATTATTATGGGTACCCTAATAGGATGGGATCAAAATACCAATGATATTTCTATGAACAATAAGGTTCCAATCTACCAATTTGGAACTAGTGTCATAATTTTCATGGCCCTATTAAATAGGTTACACAAAGATCAATATATAACTAATGTGGATGAGGTCTATATCCCTCTACTATCTATAACTTTTTAAGGTAAGGATATTCCCCCATTGTTGGAAATCATAACATAGAGGGTCATATATGGTTAAGTAGATAGTAACTTTTACATGATTTTCTATTTATTATCTACCATATGTGGGATTTTCAGCCCTACCAAAACCACTCCTTGGGATAAAAAAGGATTAAAATGATATTTTATGACTTTGATCATATCCATATCTAAAACAATGGGTAAAATATACAAATCATAACTAACACCTTCTATGACATGGTTTATAATGAAATAAATGGAAACCAATGCTAAGATTATCTACAGTGATTGAGAGATCATTCAAGTAATTTGGTGAATTATAATTCTATCCATACATATAATAATTAGAGTTGAAGGTAAATTGGTGGGCCCTTTTTATCTACCCAAGTATGTGCTTAACAAATTAACGTACATGGAGATAGATTATCATCTATTTAATAATGTGGATGAAATTTTGAGAAGTACTAGATTGGACAAATGTAGACACTAAATTTGATTTATATGTCACCTCAATCTTAAATATTGAAAAAATATTTCTCATGGTTATACCCATCAGTTCTTAGACCTTTCAAGTGTTGAAAGTCTCACATCCACTATCTCTTGTGCCTATTACTTAGCTTTTAGTCTACCCATATGTTATTATGATGACCTAGCCTTATATAGTACTCAAAATTATGTAACCTACTTATTATAATCTTATTAAATATTTAGATGTGTACCTATTTTTCATGTTCTCAAACACTAGCATAATACACAAACACCTACATTGATGCTAGTGTCCTATGCCAACCTAAGTGTCCAATGCCCTAAGTCATAAAGTTTTCAAATTTAATGTATCTTTATGGTTTTCTTAAGTGATCTAATGTGATATATTTTTTAAATGGATTTTTTATATATGCATGATCAATCATTATTCACTCCTTACCTTGGATATGCCTGAAAACTCATAAGGTAACTTATAAAAGGCATTAAATAAATCATTCAAATGAGCAAAGCTTCTATATTATTTCTTATTTTAACATCAGTCATAGGGGTAACCCATATACAAGTTTGAAGTAATAAAATAACATTCCATGATCCATACTTTCTAAGTTATAAGCTAGGGCATTCTATGTACTTGATTTTCATATGTTGCATCCTTAGACACATTTAAGATAACACGTAGGGGATAACTACATAAGTCTAAGGCCCTCATCAGAGTATTGGATATGTAGGCAAAACCCATTGACAAAGGGGTCCTTAGTTTTGATTAATACCATGTTCCCACTAACCCATTTTTTCATAGTCATTCCAAGGCTGAGGAAGCTATGGTTTCATCATTTGGTAAAGAGTGACAATAAGTGTAGGAGATCTAATACTAATAAAGAAAATTAAAAGAAAACTCAGAATGTTTTAGGTGGTTGTTTCCATATCTAGGAAATATTACATAATAGACACTCTCATCCAACCTATACACTAGTGTCAGCATAACTATTTAGATCTGATTCAAATGTCTAAGGCCAAAGAGTGTAAGATTTTATAATCTGATGACCATTCCAAAATATTGATCAATTCCACTTAAAACCTATTTTATCTTGGATTTATATGTGAAAAATAAGCCATCTAATTATTCTTGTTTTCCATTTATTTTAATCTCAATAAGTAGTTATAATTTATAATTTTATCATATCTCAATATTATAAATTCAACATATCATTAATCTGAGTTTAGAAATAAGTGGCTTATTTTAGAATTAATTTATCATCCTTGTGCTTATTCATTTATATATTCTAAACCATATAATATATTGATCCATCTAAATTTAGGGTTAAAATTTTGGTGATCCTAACCTCTGTGTCTTTCCATGAAACTTCTAGTGCACTCTAGTGTTTTTTCTAATTTTTGTGATCTCTTAATTGTTACAATTTATTTTCTTAAAATAATTTTTAATATGGATATAAAAGAACTTATTCCTATTAATATCTCTAAGTATGGTGATATTTATCATCCCAATAAATAAGTCCATGTTATCACTCCTTTAAGGGATAAGGTGGCCCATCCTATAATTCAAAAATAGGGTAGATAACACTCCCTTCCTAATTACCTAGATGGTAAATGTATGCATATTCAATACAAATCAACTAGGTTGTGTGCTTTTGAATCCATAAAATACCAAATCAGAAATATGTTAAAGTTAAGAAAAGACATAAAAAATAAGATTACATACATGAAAAATATAAAAAATGCTAATGTTAATCATGTGTTTTGATCTTCCTCTAACAATGTCATACTTAAAAAGGTTTAAATTATAAATGAAAATCTAAAACATCATGCATCTAAAACAAGTGATTCAAATAGTATACCAAAGGATACTAAGAGTCCAATTGAAATACTAAGATAATTGATTAATAAAAAAGTAATTCAATTACCTCCTGAGGCCATGATATAATTATCATCATGTGTGGGAAATATCGCATGTATTCTTTTCTAAGGGAGAATCAAAAGTGGATGTGCCTAAGTCACTAAATTTTTAGGGAGACATTATTAAAGGATCCTATAATTATTTGGACACTCCATAACCATCACATATGAAGTCATATTCAACATAATAAGCTTTGTTGCATTACATGGAGGAGTAATTTTAGTGATAACATCAATTAGAGGGATGGTAAAATCACATGGAATTAAAGAAAGAGGAATCCACTCCAAAATATAATAAGGTAATTTAGTGGTATTAAAAGTATTTTTTAAGTCATTAGGTTCATCATCTTTGAAATCAGTAAGAGTGACCTATAAATCTAGATTCATGTTAATAAATTCAAGTAAAGATGCATTGTTATTTCATGGGGTGGTTGGAATATAATATTAGGATTTGAGGTTTAGTAGTTGTATACTCCATAGATTATGATTATCCTCATGTGTGTATCATTTTCCATTGTGTATTAATTTAATGCATTGACTACCTAAGGAGGCAATATCCCTCATATGATGTGTCCATGGGAAACCTAGGAGTATGTTGTAATATAATGGTAAATCAATAACCATTTACTTAGTGCATATAGTCTTGGGTCCAATAGTGAGTGGGATCCAAATACAATCATGTGGATTTTTATTTGTTTTATGAAATACTCTACATGTGAGATGAGTAGGTTTAATATTATCTTTGGTGTATTTAGTCTATTGTATTAACAAAATATAGGTAATGATAATTCTTAGGGCTTCGTCTACTACAAATTTTTGAATGAGGGTACTATTGATTGTAATTTTAATGAAGAGAGGTAGATCATAAACTCAAAAAATAATTTCATTATTAATCATGTCTTCTTCAAGAAATTTTATTTAAGGTTTATAAGAGGTAAAAATAGTTTCAATAGTATGTACTTCTATAGGTGAAGGGTCTACAAGAGTTTTTTCCACATCAATGGATGGTATTTATTCAATGTTATGTAATTATTTCATTATAAATTTATGATGATATGGGAAATACAAAATAACTCCATAAGGGGTATTTTACAAGGCGTTGAATTGAGTTCTTATAAGAAATTCCATTATGATTTAGAAGATGAAGAACCAACATGATGTTTAGGAGGTATAATGTTTTTGTAAGAATAAGAGAAGTAGATTAAGGTTTTGATTGTGGGAGTGTTTCTTAATTTGGTTTAAAAGGTATGGTAGTGGTAGTTGTTGTGTATTTAAGTAATTTCTCTTTAATTGATGGTTTTTTAGGTTTAGTGATAGGATATTTGTGAGTAGGTTTGTGTCTATAATTAACATTGGCTACGTTCACATATTGAGAATTGGTATAATGTTGGTCATAATCAAAATTGATTACACAAATATCCTCACATGAATGTTTTGGGTTAGAAGTAGAGAATTATTTTTGAGGTTTAGATGATGAAGGCTTAGATAACCATCTTACTCCCCATACACCATTAATATTTCAACAAATGAAGTATTTTGTATTTCCCTCTAAACCTTTCACCTATATTACTACTCTACCTTCATGGTATGAACCTACAAAAAAAATTTGGTTCCATGTTGATGTGGGTCATTATCATAAAACATTTCTTCGGCTCCTCAATTTTTTTGTTTCTTTTCTGTTAGAAGATAAATTTAACAATGATGTTATGATAAAATATTTCATCATGATTATGTCAAAGCCTCTTAAAACATATTTCTCATCATCCAATTTGAATACTCTTGTGCTTTTTTGAGGTTGATTAATAGTAATCACATTAGTGTATTTTTTGAAATATCCCTTAAGGGATTTATGATTTGGCTCAAATTGTTTCATAAGAAAATCTTATATTTTAGATTGAGTCATTTAGATTTTGTGGAGAAAAATCTTGAACCTTTTATTGAAGTGAGGGTCTTAAGGTGGTTATAAAGATTTTAAAAAACTTATCATCACTCATGTTATGATCAAATTTGTGAGCCAAATATACACATCATTTAATTAATTAATGAGCTGATCCAAAAGGGGATTGATTAGAATTGATAAAATGACTAAGGCAATTTTTAGGAAGATCAACACATTGAAATTATTTTACTAGAGGATTGAATAAATCCTCTAGTTTACATATAGAATGTTGAGGGATTTTATTATAGCATTATAATGCATCTTACATAAATGTTTTAATTATAATTTTGGTGGTAGCAAAGATATTTATTTGAATCTACTATTTTTAGTGATTACCAAATTTTGTAATAAAAGATGCAAGGTATTTATTCCCATCATATTTAATAGCTAGAGAGATGTTTCCAATATCAATATAAATAATGAAGGGAGATAAAGCTTTATTTTGAACATTTTCAAAAATCTTGTTATGCATAAGTGGTTATGGAATGATATTTCTAATGGCATCAATAAGAGGAGGAAGGATAAAATTTTGGTTATTTTGAGGTAGAGGAATAGGAGGATGATTAGTCATGTTTAATAAAAGATGTTACATTTACATCATTTCATAAGTATTGGATGTTTTCATAATATTCATTTGTTGAACTATTTACGGAAGAATTTGAGTGGTGTCAATTGGTGGATTTGGATTATTAGTGTTTAAAGGTAGATTGTTAGGGTTGGTATGAGGACCATTACCTATATTGGTATTAGGGTATGGGTTGTTGGGTGGAGGATTATTAGTGTTTGAAGGATTTCATATACAATTATTGGTTAATATTGTGTCAATTTCCCCTATAGTGAAATAAGGTAATTTGGAGAGAGAAGTGTCTTGAGAAGTTTGAAATGGATATAATTCATTGGTGTTATCATCTTGTGTAATTTAAATCATATTTTGGTCCATGTATGAAGGGTGAGAGAAGGTTAACCAGAAGTGATTATCCTCTTATACATCCTATAAGGTGATCCAAATACTACTGTGCATATCATAAAATGCATAAGCATCATATAATTTGTTCTTGCATTAAAGAGTAAAATACAAATTCACAAAGATAATGGTGATCCTATCATCAGTAAATAAACTAAGAAACCCACTCCATTATGAGTACCTCTCCTAAAGCATAATTTACAAAATAAAAAATATGGGTACCAAATAATAATTTAGAGAAAAATATATTAAAAGCTAATATTGAAAAAAAGGAATAAAAAAAGTTGAAAACTCAAACTCAAGATAAGAAAATAAGCATTCTAAAAAGAGGGTTTCTAAAAAAATAATTATCAAATTAAGGCATGCCTACAAAATGAAATGATACCAATATGGTTACTAAGGATACAAACATGATATCTAGGTTATGCATATATGATCAAACAACTAAGTACAATACTATAATGACAATGTGTTCATCCTCAAATAAATAAGTCAAGGAACATATTACATTTTTTATAATGTAAAAAAAAAGATATATGACTCTTATCTATCCCATAATGAGATACACCATTTTGAAAATGATGAAAATAATCAAGAAAAACAAACTTTCAAGAAGGAAACTCAAATATATGGTGTAGTTAATTTTTCATACACAAATGCTCAAAATGACTCATCATAAGTTGAATAACAACCCAAGAAGTTCCATGTCTCCTATAAAAGTGATTACATTGATGATTATGGTCCTAATAATAAAAAATATTGGTATGATCCTAATGACATTGATTACATAGCATATGAATATGGTACACATGATATAGAGCCTTCATAGAAGCATGTCCTTAATGACTACATTGTCTTTTAGTAACACTATTACTTGTACATGTATTCATTGTTTATATTTAAAAATATTCCAAAAATACCAAAATAATTCAAAAATTCAAAAAAATATATATATTTTCAAGTTGTACATGTTTTATTATCTCATGGGAGTCTATTATGTTAGTTCCATGTTGGTTTATATCGTGTGTGTGTGTGTGTGTGTGTGTGTGTGTGTGTGGTTCATATATCTTTTGAGTGTGATATAAGCATACTCAGGCACATTATCTAAACACTTTTATATGTTGGGCCTCCCCTCTACTCATATGATATGGACATTTGGAGCATCTACTTCATTGATCATGATACACCTAGGTTAAATCATTTTATTATGATTTTACATAGTCATGTTTGAGGATATATACTTACACATGATTTTATCCATGATTATATATTTCATAGTTAGTTGATATGTTATGTACTTAACATTTTTTCTAACACATATATTTAGTGACTAGTATAATATGATTATGATGGTTTCTTATGTTCCATGCTTTCATTTTTTTCACTTCCTTGAGTGTCTTAAGTTTTTCAAGTATTTTAATATGCTCCATTGATTATGGCTCTCATGTATATTATTTCCTATTATTAATTTTTCATATTTTATTGTTCATTGTACGTGGAAATTTGAATAGGTCTTTATATGGTATGTGAAAATTTTGCTAGGTCATGTCACTTTGATTGTGTGGCATTTGAGTATGCCCCTTGTTTGATGTCTCCTTAGACCATTATATTTTTATTTGATTTCAATTTCTATTGTGTTTGTGATTTATTTTTTGTTGTGATAGTATTGTTAATAGATGTTTTTATGGTTCATAAAATGCATCTTAAGATTTGATATGATCACATACTATGTACCTCATTGTTATATCTACCTAGACATGCTACTCTTATATGATACATGATCCATATATTATATATTTATATTATCCTTTTAAGGTA
>JARHVA010001931.1:2490000-2635000 GCA_037957365.1 Torreya grandis | reverse complement strand
CCATTTGTAGAGAATCTAATGAAATACTCAACATTTTTGATTTACTAATAGTCCCCCAACCCCTCTTTACTAATCAGAGAGATATTTCACATGATTTGAGTCTATGTTCCTTCACATTTACTCCCAACATTGATGATATATTAGCCTAGTTTGAGATTATCAAAGAATATACCAAAGTCACACAAGATTATTGGCTTGATTATTTTGACTATATTAATGCAATAGAATAAGATTAAATATTCTCATTATCATATGTTACGTAAATTATCAACAAGGATGTATAATTTTAATTATCATTTTTATTAGACTAAATGCTAAATAGGTGGGTTGGCATCTACGAATGGAAGCTTACATGTTCCTAGAACTAGTATTTTACTAGGAAACCCACCAAACTACTTTATTAATCTATCTTGTCTAGTTTCTCACATGTGTGTAGGTATTCCTTCATATCCAAAAAGGATCACTTGAAATAGCTTGATCAATGGTACATAACCAATCACATAGGTACACCTTATCTTAGTTTAAACTTTACTTTTCTTTAATTTTTTGTGAGTTATTTTTATAAATAGACATTTACATAAAAACTACTTAAACATTCTGACACACCTAGTGAGACCATTTTGGGCCTCATAGTAATTGATTTTTCATTCCAAGTTTTTTATTTTACTTTGCATTTTTTTATCAAATTATTCATTATTGTTTTCATCAAAAAGAGAAAATAAAAATATTGATTTATTTTAAAATATAAATAAAAATGCATTCATCAAATTGCTTACTTAGGTTATACACATAATATAATTAGGTAAGTTAATTTATCATTGTAGTCACACTTCTCCTTTGAACACAACCAAACCATGAAACTATAAAAAAGCAACAAAAACAATCCTACCTAGGTGGATCTAATATAATTTCATCACCAAGGGGGAAATACCCTTGGTGTTTTGGTTGAGTATAAATAATTGCTTGATGGTATATTGGCTAAGTACCTAACACACTTACCACTATGAGGTCATGAAGTGAGGGGGTAGGCCCCAATATTAATCTACATATCATCTCAAAGATAGATCTAGGCCTCATGTACCTTCATGTATATTGAGGATACCAACCTTATATAGAACTAAAACTAGCCTTAGAATACCTTTTCCTAGGTCCTTTGTTAAGATAAACACACCATCATATTCTAATGAATTATTTATAAAAACTATATTAAAAAAAATTACAAACATTTGATTAAATTATGTGATTTATCTTCACTAAAGAGAGAAAAAAGAAAAAATAATTTATTTTTGCTTATTATACATTTATCTTTGTTTCTTTAGCACTAAATGGTTTTATATAGGAAGTAATCATAGAAAAAATGAGCTACATACATCATCTTCATCCATGGAACATTCACCAAGTCCTCCTACATATGCCAAATCCATAAAGAAGGGAATTCTTCAATTTTATCCATAAGGAGTCCCTAACTTTACTAGCATACTAGATAATAATCTAATCATCCTTAGTAATTACCTTACTAAACAAGCCATACATATTACCATTTATCCTCATGCCCAATCCTCTCAATTCATTTATGGTAAGCCCTCGTAATGATACAAAGAACATTGAGTAGTCATGTTGTTCACTTTTTTTATCAACCACTACCAGTATCTCCTAATCCTAGTATGGGTTTCATTTCACACCCAATACTAATATGTCACAACCTATAATTGATCCACCAACATTAGTATTTTCTAATCCCTTTAAAACTATTGTCCAAACCCAAAATTTTACCATACCCCAACTCATTTCCACTCAACCACATTATTCCTCATTTAAAAATTTAGTGGTCTCAATCCCTTATACAATTTTTCCTATTCAAACAAGGGTAACCATAAACCTAAATCAACCATTAAAACCTTTATAACAAATTCCTTTGTGTCAGCCTCTTCAAAAATAGATTTTTACACCATCAAACACACTCAAAACTTCATTCCATCACAACCATTTACAACCACCTATTTTAATTCATCTCAATAACAAAAATTTCTCCCCCTATTCTTGTAGTATGTAGCTGCATCTTAACTATTCATTACCACCTCAGTTGGCAATCCTCTTTGATAGTCATTTCCCACATTGATTCATCTTCACTAGCATTTGTATCAGAACACTTTAGGGGGTATGCCTAACTATAATTCTTAGGTTGACCTTATTTACATTATCATGGATGGAATGTTGAACCTCAAAGATTCCACCTCTAGGTAGAAGAATATGCTCTCATATGATCAAATCTATAATGAACATAGTAAATTGAATGCCCCTATTAGACCCTATCTAAAATAATGGGTATAGACAAATTTTACAAAATTTCAAAACAAGGAGGACCCTTAAAAACACATTAGGGCCTTTAGATATGCTTTCTACCTTATATCCCATTATGATGCTCTCCTACTAAGAACATTACCCATGTCACTAGCTAGACCATCTTTGGATTGGTATAGTTCCATTCCAAAACACTCTCTATTTTATTTTGTCTAGGTAGACCAAATCATCCTAGATCACATTTCAATCAATATTGCAAGAAGGGTAACCATCACTAATTTATATGGCATTAGATATTTTAAAGATGAATCAATTGCCAATTTTTTTTCAAGATTGTAGGGACTTATAAACCAACTATAATTTTCCCTCCTTCATACAAAGTTGATTGAAATTTTTGATAGGTCATGTACACAGTACATATCATCCATGCTTTAGGTCCAATCTTTCAAGAACTTTGACTAAGCCTTTACCATGGCCTGGAAGTTAGAAATATGAGCCCTAGAAGAAGGAAATGAAAAGCTAATGAAATAAAAAATTTAAACCTAATCCTTCCAAGTGGTTTAAAAACTCTAAAAAAAGGTAAAAATAGCATTATTGTCCTAAAATTAGTCCCTCGATAAACAAAAAACCAACTAATTTCTTATACTTCCTAAACACAACTAAGGAAAACATTAAAATGATTTCCACCTAGATAATACATGCCCTTGGGACAATCTTACACTTCCATCACGGATAAACCTTTGAAATTGTTAGTTATTGAACTCCCCCCCATCAAGCCCATTGATGACTCTCATTATAAACCTAATTCATATAGAGAGACTGAATTTTTCACCTACCATCATGTACTTGGTCATGAGATCAATAGATGTCTATACTTCAAGATCTTAGTTTAGAACCTTATTTATCACAGAGGACTATAATTAGATACTTTAAATTCTCCTCCAAACTAATCTCTATATATATTTATATAACCATTCCCAAATCAACCATAGTCATCCAATTATGTACAAACAAACACTAAAAACACCCAAGATCATAAAGCCCATGTAATAAACATTGTTTACAATCAAATTATACCTAAAGAAGTCAATAACATGCATTAGTCATCTTTTAAAGTAATAAAAATTATGGACCTCCTTATAAATTATATATTAGAACAATGTAAGTTGGTTAGACATGTTACTATCATCCACTTGAACCTCCCCTATCTTATTACATGGGATATTCTAGTGGAGGTGTCATCTAAACATGTTCAAGACCATCTATAACTAATGGAAGATAAAAAAATTAATCTAAAAACATGGGGAAAATGCCTTGGAATGCCCAAGGTTAAATCCCTACAACACCCACATATAAGGCTTGAACTCCTTCAAACATAAAAAAAATGAAGATCATCATAAATACATCCTTACAATGTCAAACCGTGCTCGAAAAGGGAAGATAACTATCCCCTAGGTTCAAAATAAGTCATCCATATTATGGCCTCATCTTTCTTCTAAACTAGAGATCACAATTACGTAATCACCTCTTAAATAATGTAAGTTATCTCAAACAATTCCCCCCATACTACCAACACCAACACCCCATATTTATCCATGAAGTTCTTATTACCCTAGAAGCTTATCTAATATGTACATATCTCTCATTAGGACCGCCCATAAACTCAATAAAAAAAATGAAGGTAGAAAAGTGAAGATGGTCCAAAAATTGAAAAAATTTGACCAAGACCCATTATAGGGGTCATATTTCACCATCCTTGATAAAATTTTAAAAATTTCCTTCATCACATTACCACCCATGAAACATGTTAAACCTCATATCCAAAAACCAACATGGTACAAGGGAGGTAATATATGTACCTACCATAGGATATGAGGAAATGATACCAAAAACTACAATACTATCAAAGCTATAATCTAGGATCTCTTGGACAAAGATAACCTCTTAATTGAACAACCCTAAATCCATAACCATATATGAGACTAATGTAATATATGATTTAAACCCTTCATGAGAAAGATAAAAATAATCATCAATAGGCATGGTTAATATCCTTAACTCTAGTTCTAACTAACTCCTTTTCAATATCCCCTAAAGTCTTATAAACATGAATAACTCCACAACTTTTCCAAACCATCCACTATTGTAAATTGATATGATAAACATATCCACACGATGTCAAGCACAATGCCCCAAAACCTAGAATCCAAACAAAGTCAAAATTTTCATTACAAAGGCTCCTACCTCAACTATAGATATCCCCAAACCTTCCACTCCAAAACCAAAAATCTCTATTTTAGGGACATCTCAGAATTATAATTCTTTAGAATTGATACAAATATTAGTTTTAAAACATCTCTACCAACTACACATGAAAATGTGCTTATACAATCTTATCTAAAATTCCCCACAATACCATCAAGCTATGATATAAGCACTGCAAGCAATCCAGGTACAACTAAATGAACCCCAACCTCTATCAACTTTTATTGGATCTTTATAGAAATCCTCATCCATTACTTTCCATGATTATAATGTATCACCATTACATCCTAAAGACTAGGATCCCCCTCTATTCAACACTGCCCAATTTGATCAAACAATGGGTCTAATATAAACATCATATCATCACATGATTTCAAAAACCTCTAATTACTACAAACCATTATATCCTAATCCCTAGCTATCCTATGAGCCTTTAAAGACATGATAGGTTCTACATTAGGTATTGTCATCCTCCCTATCTAAGTAGGTGCACATACCCTCCCTGAGCTATTTTATGTGGTAGAAGTGGAATTTTAATATAACATCCTAATAGGACATCCATGGATCCATGATATGCACTGTGTCCCATCCACCTTACATTTATGCCTCAAGTACAAGTACATAGGCAAAAGCCACATTGTCTTAGTAGATCCTCATTCATTAAAAAAATGAAATTTGACTTATCAATCTAATGATGTATTAATCGCCATAAAAGACTCAACCCCATCATCATCAACCAATTCATCATGTAGTTCAAAAATCCCCTCATCATGTGTTCTTAATGATTCCCTCAACTTTTCACTTCAACATCTCTCACTAGGGGAATATCAACTATTATTGCCTAACATGCTTCCTACTCATGAATATGGGTTACCAAATAAAAAACACCTCTATTATCCCAAACATTGAGATCTCATACCATTTTTTCCTCATCAACTTTGTACTCCTTTAATATATGGAGGGATATATCAATCTACTTTATATCATGAAAATCAAAATCATGTAAAACCATTTTCCTCAAGTTTTTCTTATCAATCTACTTTGTATATACTTATTTATAGTAGTGTGATTGGAAGGGATTTGACATTGGATGTTATGAGTAAGGACCACGTGAGGTCACATCGAGTGATCTTAAATAACCACATGAAAAACATAGTCTTGGTTTCAAAAAACCCCTTCAATCTTCTCACATTTCACATATTCATACTAGAACCTTACCATCACTACTTGACTCTACTTCAAATATCAATGACAGTCCATCATCATCATATCTTAACTCCCATTTATAAATTTATGATGTCATATCCATCCCATATAATCAATAATGTCAACCTAGGACCACTCACATATCAACATAATGAATAAATTAGATATATTCCCTTAACTTTCTTGACATGATAGAGAAAGATTCTCTCTCAACTCTGATTATTCAATGTCAAGATGATGAATTTATCTTAATGTATTTTGGGTTAGGAGATACATAACTATAAAACTACCTCCCACCCAAAAGTCCTAGTGTCTTAAATGAAGTCACCACTGATGTTAATATCAAGACATGAAAAGTCACACAAACTATCAAAGTTAGTCAATCCTTATATTCCTATGAACACCATGATTTCACTACATTCTTAGTTGATCATAGTCAGACTTTTACCTAGTCTTATGATGGTATGTTAGGTATCAAACCTTATATATTTGTCCATAACATCATCACCATCCTCAAATCTAAACCACTAAAACAAAAACTCTAAAATATGTACCCATGTATGGAAATTCAATTCAAGGAAGAATTATAACATCTTCTATATGTTGATTTCATTCAACCTATTGATTACCCATAATGGGTGTCCAATATTGTACTTGTTGGCCATTTTTGGCCCACATACCAAATTTTCCTGAATGTAGTGTAGTTTCTTGAGGATCAAGTGTGGGTTAAGGCTTGGACATGATTTTTGGATGAATTAATGGACCAAAGGGATCTTACAGAGTTCAAAGCTTTTGAAAACACTTTGAGCTTGATTAAAATTATATCTTTTCAATTTATAAAGGGTAGGTATATAGTTTTAAATATACCCTATGGGATGTCAAAAGTGATTGGGTTTAAGTATGGAAATGCAAGGAATACATCTAGTTATTTATTATGTTCATCTAAGCATCTTTGGTTTAGTGGTAAAGTGTCGAGTGGGTAGTTTTTTGATGTTATATCTCACATTGTGGATGAGTCAAGGAAAATTGGTCATATGGGTTTATTCATTTTATATGCACCAAGTTTTAGGTCCTATTCCAAAGTGCATCAAAATTTATGGAGATACAAATTTGGCCCCTCATCCAAATTATGTTGTTTTCCATACTTATCCATTTTCAAATAATTTCAAATAGAGATAAGTGAACATCTTAATAAGGCCATATCTATTACATGTGATAGTTGAAGGGGAAAATGGTCACATGGGTTTGTTCATATTGCTCCCTAGATCATATGTACTAAGTTATAGGTCCTTTGACAAAGTTAAAATGGAGTTATTCATGATCAATGTTTGATCTTTAGTTAGATTTTGCCAAGTTTCCATAGCCATTTTTGAGGTAGGACATCACGAAAGATCAAATGGACCAGTCAGCTTGGGCATTTAATATCTTCACTTGGAAATCTCTTAAGATTAGCAGATCAAATGGGTTTGATCATTTTGGTCTCAAAAACATATCCTAAAAATTTGGTGCCTCCATAATCCTCACACTTCAAGATATAATATTTGAAATTTAGTCAAAATGTACCTACAACTTAAGACATTCACGCTAACATCAAATTAAATATTGGGAAAAAATCTATATGTTCTTAAATTTGAAGATCCATGGGACATCAATCACATTATGCAGGATGTCTAATTATAGTTGATAGGGTGTCAAATTTAAATAAATAACAAGATAAATCCTGTCAAGATTAAATTTAATGGTCATATGATCATCAATGATGATCATGTCAATGCCTTTTGATGAGAATAAGGATTTCAATTTTAGGTTCATGAACTAGACATTATATTTTAAATAGTGGGTCCCAACAAATCAATGGTTGGCATTTGATCAAGCATCCAAATCTAATGATAATCAAAGTTTAACGGGTCAATGACTATGAAGGGTGAATGTGTGCATGATAATTGTTAAAGACACATTCAATGGGAAATTTTTTGATGATCCATGGGCCTTTATATAGATTGAAATCAATGAAGTGAGTTGAGTCAACATGTTAGTGACCCGAGTCAGATTTTGACAACCAATCAGATTAAAGATGATCCTATGATTTTTGACAAAGGTTGTGAAACTATTTTTGACCACAAACATAGGGTTTGGTAGGGTCTTCCTGATTCCATTGATCTTTGGGTTGATAGGTTAGACCTTATAGGGTTCATTTTTGAGATTGGTTCATTGAGTTAAATAAGGATCTATGTATAATGAATTCCTAGCTCCTATAAAAATAAAGTGGGGTCCACAATGTATTATAGGGTCTATAGGTCTAGTTTTATATAGACAACTATAGGAAAACCAATATCCTTAGATTGGTTCTCCATCTATAGGGGACCTATGATCTAGATATGAAAGTGGATTAGATAGATGACTAATGCAAAAGGGTTTTTGTCCTTCAACATAGCCATAGTATCAAAAAGTAGTCACCTAAAAAATATGAGGCCATGATTTGGTTAGATACATGATCATGAGGTTTTGACCTCAAGTGAGAGATGGCATGAAGTATTAAAGAAAATTTTTAGTGATGGGAACTACAGCTAGAAGAATTGATTGCATCATTAGAGCCTTTGGGAACTTTCTCACTCAATAAGCCATGGGTAGTGTCCTAGTTGATCAAAGAAGTGACAAGAATTTCATTAGTTAAAATTTAAAATTAGTGGGTCATGTTTAATTAGTGACCTAGGGAAAATGTTATTTTTATGATATTGTTTTCACACATCCTTTCTTTCTATCTTTATTATCTTATACATCCTAGTCTCATTCCCATTAAAGGGGTTATCAACTTTTATAATTTAACATTTCCTTTTTTGAGATAAGGTTATAATCATAGAGACTATTACAAAAGTGCACTCATTTTATAAGGTTAAACCTTATCAAAATATTGTAAGAACTACCTTTTGAAGTAATAGGATCAAATCTTTGCCTATCTCTTATTTTTATTTAGCATTTAACATGTTTGTGTCTGGTGTATTTTTGAAGGAGATTCTTCCTAGTTTACTATCCTTCTTAGCACTTTGAAGCTGTTTTCAAGATAACTTGTAGGTATAAATTAGTGTTCTATTTGGATCCTCTTCCATGAAATATTTATGCAATTAGTGATATTATGAGATCGAGTAAGCCATAGTTGTCTTTTGATAATCCTATGTGTGTTCAAGATTATATGATTATCCATTTAAATTTTTTACATCACCCTTTTACCCTTTTTAGAAGCCCTCATTCTCTATCTATCCCTTTTCCCTACAAAGCATTAGTATAACATTAGTTTAGGTGAGCATCATGAGGATGCCAACCTTCTCTAGAGGTTCTTCCCTACAATAGGTGACCCACAACCTAAGGTTGTTCCCATAGTTCTGCTCAAGTTGGAAAGGGCCTGAATAACCCTCTTCCAAAGGGTGAAAATTTGAACCATAAAAATTATAGCATACCCAGTGGGACCCACTTATTTTAGAAGGAAGATTGATCACAGTTGATGTTGGTTTGATCAAATTTGTATCAGTTTAAGCTCTTTAAAAATATCATCTGGTGACTCTAAAAAGAAAAATAAACACTCTAGAGCAAAGCAATAGCTTAATCTAATGCCAAAGGTGATAACAAGGTCAGCTTCAAGAGGTATTCATTTTGATTTTATTGAACTATTTATAAATTCAACAAAAATATTAAGGTTTGCCAATACTCATCCATATCAAGGAAATTTTACTTCTAGGTCATTTCCAAGGCCTACTCCTATAAAAAGCCCTTTATTAACCCCTTCCATAGCCATGGTAGCCCCTATATATTTTATAGATTTTAATGGCCAAAGACCTCTATCCCTTAGTTACTATTACCCTATCCTAGTTGTAGTCCTTAAAAGTGTTCCCTATTACATTGGACACTAAGCTATAACACCATCTAAGCACCTCATGGACGTAGCCAAATTTTTCAATATCCATAATGTCACTAAAGAGAATATAGTTATTAGGTTATTAGCTAATTATTTCAAAGGAAAGGCCCTAGATTGGTATAGAGGCCTTGCTTCTAACACCATTCAAACATAGGATAAACTAGGGGAATCCTTGTGTAAAAAATTTGAGGACAAACGTGATCATTTATCACTTGCAGAGAAACTAACTACCATTAGGAGAGATCCTCATGAAGTCATGCAAGACTTCAACACAAGGTTTGAAAAAACTAGGGACATAATCCTAGTCATAGTTAGACCAACCCCTAAATTTGCCTTATATTATTTAAAGTCTTTAAATAGTGACATAGTGGTGATGGTCTAATAAATGGGAGGAAATATACTTCTTGATGCATATGAGGTGGCCATTAAGGTAGAAAATTATCTGGTTCAATCTGTAAAAATTACACCTAGACCACCAATGCCCTTTTTTCCTAAAATCATACCACCTCCTATTGATATTCCTCCATTGGATGTCTTTCTTCCTATACTAATAATTGTTTCAATCCCTATAGTAAATCTAGAGAAAGTTTCTAATATTGGATTTAGTAATTCACTAGAGCAAAATAGATTTCAAGTGATCAAAAGCATGTTTCAGTCCTTGGGGAATGAGCTTGTAAATGTCAAAAGGAGACAAGCTTTCAACAAGACTTATCAAAGTTAACATCAACCCTATAAATAAGCCTTTCAAGAAAATATACCCCCATATAAGGGGAAATACCAAGGTTATGGCCAAGGTCAAAACCAAGGACAAGGGAATCATGGATACAGTAGGAAGAATAACTAAAATCCTATTGTTACTAGTAATTCCAACTCTTTGGTCCTAATTAAATATAATTTAGCTCAAGAAGTAGAGGGTACCATGCCTTGGAACTATTCCTTTGGTCAACATATTATCCCAAATATTGACCTTAATCAAGTCTTTAATGATGAATGGAAGAAAGTTGCTAATTTTGGATAAAACCAAGCTCTCATGACCCAAAATGTAGAGGTACCTATGATGACCAGGCTAAAGGAACCTCCATTAGGTCAACGGTCTAATTGAGGACTAAATCATCTAGAAGATACAATGATGAACTATGAATAATAAGAGTGTTATGCATCTAACCAATAGGATAGTTTTGGTCAGGCCTATATTCTAAAGGCAAAAAATAGAAGATTTAAAAGAAAGAACATGTATGGTAATTAGGAAGCAGTCAAATAGCCTCCCACCATTATTCCTTCATTGATAGAGCCAAGTGAACCTATTGTCACTTAAAATATTTTAGTACCTCCAAAAAATTAGAGCCAAAGGAATCTTTTTTGTGTCCCAAGGCTCACAAGTTCAACACATGATAGTGGAATCTCCCAAAGGAAAAACAAAGGTTGGTGGCTCACCCATCAACATTGTTGAGAAAATGAAAAAGTCAAATGTGAGTGTGCCTATGTAGGATATTATATCCATGCTTGGCTAGGTAGACATCCTTCAAGAAGGACTATTAAATATCAATTTTGAAGATAAATCACAAGGCAAGGTGAATGAGGTTCTCACCAATGTAGACAAAGGGTCAAATGAAGGGTAATTAGGTAAAGTAGTCAAGGCTCCTCCTTTCTATATTTTAGTATTCATTGAAAAATCTCTCATGCATAATTATTTAGTGTATGATGGGGATGTAAACACTTAAAACCGGCCATCTGTAACCTCTAATCAGGATTTTGGCCAATTTCTACCCAAAATGCATAATTTGGCTTTAAAACACTAAAACATGCTAAATGATATGAAAATGACATATTCAAGTGCTGATTTTGGCTAGGGTATCCCTAAATGGGGTAATGCAATTTATGGGCCAGTTAACTTTGATAAAATCATTACGAGTCAAAATGCCAATTTTGTACCTAGGTGCTCTTGATTGCTCTTTTCTATTAAATATCTTGCACAAGACATGTGCCTTTGTTATTTGTTGTTGGTAACATCATAAATGGGATAACAAATCCAATGCATCTAATGTGTACTTCCAATTCTAATCTAATCAAATTTTAGATCAATAACAAGGCATTTTGATCAATTTGAGTAATTTGTGCACAAAGTGCTTAAGCATGCTTAAGAGCTAATTAATATAAATCAAGGCATAATCAATAATTACATGGAAAATTGTTTTTAAAAATGAATATTGAATATCTACGTCATTAAGTGACCTCATTTCTTGGAAAAACATCCCTAGGCCATAAATGCCACAAATATTAGGATTCATGCCTCCCATGCCTCATCAATTGATTCCATGATGCCCTCCATGCCTCTTAATTTCCCATTCTTTAAATTTCATGATGAGGGTAATTATAAACTTAATTACAAAAATTGAATTAATACTCAACCACACATCTCAATTTTGAGATGGATGATTGAGATTGATTTTGATCAAATCCAAAAATCTATAAATAGAGAATCCAAGAACATCATTTCTAAGCTATTTTGGTGCAAAGTTATAATGTAAAAATATCTTCAAGTAGCCATTGAAATTAGTTTTACCATACAAAATTAATTCTAATCCAAGCCACAAGCCAAAGGTGCTAAGGATAAGAGGAGATAACCAAGCCTCCTTTGATGAAGACTTCATGAACACAAACTGAGAAACCCACCACTACAAAGGCATTTGGAGCATCCAAGGAAGGTGAAGGAATTCTTGTGTTTGATTCCTTGATTTTTAGTTGTGTTTATCAATTGCTTTTGTTATCTAAGCTCCCCTTAGTGTCTAGGCTAGATATGTTATGTTATTAGTGTGTTTATTTCAATTTATTTTCATTTTAAAACTAACACGACACTAATCATCCTCTCTTGAGTTAAATTACTAGATCACATAATGATATGCCCGGTGGAACAAGATGCATCTCACACCTGAAGGAGATCATTTTTCAACTCTAAAATATTTATTTGAACCTTTAAAACTTGTGAAAATTGATTTTCTAACTTTATTTTTCCTTTTTTGCTTGCCACATTTTACACAGTAATCGACATCAACAAGTAAGATAGACATTGGTTACATATCTTAACTAACATCGGTTAGCAAACCCAACATCAGTTTCATATTGGTTAGCTAGGGTAATCGATGTTAGTGCTAGTAACCAATGTCGGTCACCATGTTTTTTCAAAAACATAGACCTGAGAGCTACTTTTTTAAAGTTGATTGTTTCAAGCTAAAAAGAGTGTCAAAGCTAAAGGACATGATAATAATTTTGTTGTAGGACCAAGCTTTATATTTGTTCAAAACATGTTTAAATCACCTTTTAATGCTTAAAAATCAATTAGGAACCTTGTTTTGATGTTTAACAAATAATTTAGATGTTTTTGGTGAATGTTTTCAAAGTTTGCAACTAAGACCAAGGGATCAAATAAATACCACCAAATATTTCAATTTGGGTTTAAAATTGAACACACTTGTCAATTATTGTTTTTAATAATTATTTAATCAAATTCTTATTTAACAAAAAGATGAATGTTGCATGTATGCTCTTTCATTTGTCCCATATAGGAAACCCTTGGAATCAAAAGTGTCATTCCTATTGCAAGTAGTCTAGTCCAAGGCTTAGAAAAAAAGTCATCTAAATCACTCCCCAAAAACTTGTCAATGTTTGAGTGACCTCAAAAATGACCCTACAGTGTATTTATTTCATGTTTTATTTATTTTTATGCATCTTGGCTTATGAGGGGGATGTCATTACCTTTTATGAGTTCTTTAAGGAAGCCTTGACCCAGGGTTTCATCTCCTAGCATTGACTTCATTTAGCTCCTTTGGAGTTTCACATGGGATGTATCTACATTTGGACATCACACTACACTGAGCGAACAATAGGATGTAGTGGTTGTAAAAAGGACTAGAACTTTTTACAACTAGCCAATGCCACGGTCACCTAATTTTTTTGCTTTTATTTTATATTATTTGACATGAAAATCATTGTGAAATTGATTCCCCTATAACAATCAAAACCTTGTGAGTTTAGTAGACCCCATTTTTCCATACCCTTGCTAGGATTTGGTTGATTATACTTAGTGTATTTTGGTCATTTTTGCTTCGTATATTTTGAGACTAAAACTTGTTTGTTTGTTCATAAGCCATGATGTAACAATGCATTTGAGATGTGAAGGGTAGTGTTATGATGCCCAAATCATGTTAAAACCATTTTGAGTCTTTTTAGTCTTTAAAACATAATGTTGACCACATCCTTGAGCATGCTTATACCATTAGGCTGATCAATTTATTTCAAGACTTGTTTACCATTATATCAAAACCATTTGTTTTAAACCATTTTACGTATACCATTTAGACCTTTGTCTTGTACCATCATGTTATCCAATATTATTTAGCTTGTTTAGTCAAATCTTAGTTTTCAATGTTGAGTTTTCAATTGGCCTTGTTAAATTTGGATTCAAACATTTATTGATTTCTGTTTAGGCCTTAATTTATAGGGTTGATACACAGATCTTTCTCTTTTGGGTTGCATAGCTTCAGTTCATTGATTACCCAAATTTTAAAACTATTAATGGTTTATTTGTTTAAAGCCTATCATAATCATTATTTGTGTTTTTATTTGGGAGAATAAAACCTTTCTCAAAGATCCTTTTGTCTTATGCCTTATGCCATTGGTCATATTTATGTTTGATTATATGTGTCAAGTCTATGTCAAAGTTGATTCCAAACATATTAGATTAAATCAAATCACATCAACCTTTGTTTTAAGTCTAGATTTTAACATTGTTTGGCCAAAAGTCCTAGCATATGCTTGTTTATTTGAGCCTAGATTTTGACTTCATTTTCAGACAAAATCCCTAGAAACTCAAAATTTCCCTTTCCTAGTTTAGACCTTTTCTGAACACTTTGAGCTATAACTTTGACATGCTAGTTTTTATTCAGACACTTTACCTTTCATATGTATGACATTTGACATTAGATGTTTGATGTTAGGATATTTTATGCCTAGTCTTAGCATAAATCATTTTGGAGATACAGCTCCACTTTTAGACCATATTGGAGATACATCTCCACCCCTTCAACTAAGTTAGACCAAGTTTTGAACCAATTGTCCTTTGGACATAATTTTTTAGAGTTTATAAAACTCTATCTTTTTTTAGAGCTTTCATCATTTATGTGGTTATGTCTCGATACACTTATGTTGAAATCATTTACAATCTAATTTATGACAGAATGGTTGCACAACAAGACTTTTAAAACTTTTTTTAAGACCTCAATGATGTTAATATGGTTTTTGAGATAGATTTCTATCTGCATCATATTAATCATTCATGGGAATAAAGTCATGAAATAAATTATGATCCAACTCCAGACCTTGATTGGTATGATGATACTTGTGAGGAAGAATTTTAAGACCTAACTATATAAAATGTTATTTGGGATATGAATCCATACCCTCTTTTCAATAATCAGTACATGAAACATAGTCAACAACCAGCTTATGAGCCAACTCATGACTTGGATGATATGGTCTATGAGGAATACTTGGATGCTTTCACTTATACGAGTGATAAAGCTCCACCACATCATACCATTTATATTATAGGACCAAAATTTCACACCATTAGCATAACAAGACCTCATCTATTAGTTTGTGCGAGCAATCAAGTTCCACAATGCCCCTTCATCATTTTAAGACCTAGTCCTTTAGCTTGTGTGAGCAATCAAGCCCCACAATGCCCTATCATTACCATCTCAGGACTTTATCTCTTAGTTCATGTAATAAATTAGGATCCCTAATTCACTATGATTATCTAACCACTAGTAATTCCTCATACAGTACCAATCCCTTCCAAACCTCAATCCATCCAATCATTTAAAGACCAAGCTATGTTCAAAACTGGTATTTTCCAACTCATTAAAAATGAAATCCTAAACAACTAATAAATCTAAGATGTTTTTATTAAACCAACCACTTATGATAAGTCAACTTGTGATGAATCACCTATTTATCCTATACTAGTTGTCAAAGAATCTCATACTTATGAGCCAATCTTTATCAAGTCACTTCTTAATGATTATAACTACCTTTGGGAAAATCATTACCTCAACCATGTGCCTATTTTTCAAGAGCCTCCTATTGACAATCCAACCTCTAATGAGTTGTCTCTTGACCTTTTTCCCATCCTAGAGGAGTCTCACTTTGACAAACTAGTCTTTATGGAGTCTATCATGCCATGACAGGCTGTTACTTGTCCAAAACCAAATATTTAATAAGACATCA
The DNA here is from genome assembly GCA_037957365.1 of Torreya grandis. NCBI lineage: Eukaryota > Viridiplantae > Streptophyta > Pinopsida > Cupressales > Taxaceae > Torreya > Torreya grandis. The sequence goes on along the minus strand of JARHVA010001931.1, from coordinate 2,619,033 downwards.
TTGTAACATAGTACCTATTAGATGAAGAATCATAGTTAGAGACATGTTCTATTATTGAACCAACATCATATTTAGCATTATAATTAAAATCAACATCAGTCTCAACATCAGATTTGAAATCCCTTGAGTCAGAATCAGATTCAAAAGAAGAATATATTTGAGGTTGTTGCAATGTTGGTTATGCATGACTTTCAAATCAATTTGAGTAAATTTATGATCCTTCTATGATTTTTGTAGATGAGTACTTCAAAATTTACATAGGTTATTTTAGTGTCTTCTATGAGGATTGTGTAACCTCTCCCCATTCCATTACCATTTTATAGGCCATTACCATCAACCAAAATAGCTATATTATTGACATTCCATCTCCCATAAGTGTTATTTGGGATCTATAGAATCATAATTTTTTGAACTAAATCCATGGTGACATAGCAGTTGAAGAAGAGCAAGGAGGCCAAGACAACATACATATAGTATAATAACACTCTTCAAGTGAAATAATTTCAAAGATGCTAGGGGACAATCCAAGTCATAACTCAACATCTTCTAGTGAAACTTTTTAAAAAGCAGTAGAAGATAATAAAAGTCAAAAGTTAACATTCTTTAGTGAAACCTTCTTGAAGGTGTTATAGGACAATCAAGATAACTTCATTGGTGAAAAACTCATTAAGGAACCAATAGCTGAGCACAAAACTTCTTCACTACTTGATGAAGACAAAATCAAAGACCAAATCAAAATAACTTCCTATATATAGCTTAATAATATGGTAGTTACTCTCAAGCCCAAACAATAGAAAAATCTAGTGGTTTTGTCAAGAGAATAAGTCTTTGGCCCCATCATAACCAAAACTATGTCAAATTTAGCATCAACAACATTACGTGTGATTGAAAGTTCTGATATTTATTTGTTTCCCCACCATTATACATGTCATTATCATCTACCGTTCCATTTAAAAATCAATCCTACCATCCATTATTTTTCCCTATTTACCATCCATGGTTACACTTTCCTTTCTAAAGGCTACAAAGGTACCTTATTTTGATGTTTGAGGGAATCAAAATCAATGACCATTGAAGATCATAAAAGCATTCTTGACAACCAAATCTATAGGTAGTTCTTGATAAAGTAGTTATTTAGATGAGTGTGGGATAGTAATTAACATGATCAAGTATTTTTTTGTATCATTTTTTGATTAGGACATGCATCTCCCCATCAGCAAAAACAACAAAATCAAAAACCATACCCAAGAAAAAAACATGTACCATATCATTTGATTGCCATACCATTACCATTGTTATATATACTTATTTGTCATTATCATAGATTCTTCCATTCACCTCATCACTTGGGGGAAACCATCATACCATTTTAACCCAATAATCAAAACCATCATTATCTTAAAGTAATACCATACTATCCTATCATTCCATTCCTATCTAGACCAAAGCCTATTTTTAGCCATCCTACCCAATCCTATTCTGATCTTGGTTCATTTGATTCTTTTGACACCTTTTCATGGGGGGATTTTGATCAAATTTTAGAAATCCATCTAGTCCATGTTTGAATGATAGTCTATGAAAGTAGTGTGATAGTTGATCTAGCAAGATATCTTTTATATTATCATGTTTGTTTATGTGAACCTGATTATAACTACCCATGGAAAAAATAGTGTTTCACCATTCTTGCTACTAATTATAACCACCTATGGGAAAATTAGTATCATTGACCTATGCCACTATATCCTAGTTATAACCACCTATGGGTAAACTAGGGGTAACACTTATTTACCATGTGTTGCCACATCACCTTACCATTAATATTTTCATTTGACTAACTATTTTATAGAATTGAGAACTTGTTGGGACCTAGTTGGTTTTTCCCCAACTTTTATGTGGTTGGAATTACTATGACTTGAGGTCATTTTAGGACCATGTGGGTCATGCTCAATTCATGTTGAGGTCAACTTAGTCCCCCTTTCCATGCTCTCACCATTTTGTGAGTAACCAAAGCCAAACACTCCTACCATTTTTTGAGTAGGTATCTTGTCATTCTCTAATGAGTTAAGATACCTAAAAATGCCAAAAAAATTCATAATATTTCAAAAAAAATCATAAAATATTTTTTCTATCTAAGCCTAGTCAGTTATCCTTGATCTACCTTACTAGGGAATTATCATTGTTAGGATGCTTTCTTGTGTTTTTATGATTCTTATTTGTTTGTTTATATCAAGTTATTTATTTTTTTGTTTTTGTGTTGGTTTGTTTGTTTATTCACTTGCCTATTTGTTTATTTTCAACATTGTTGCCTTAAATCAATCTATATGTATGCATTGGGTGATTCCTTGCACACATTATTCTTGATTCTATCCATATTCATAATTCAACATTGTCATCATAGTTTTTATCATTGGTGCATTGTTTTCAAATGTTTATTAGATCAGGAGTCAGTTATTATGCATATTTTGTCCAAGTCTTCATGGTGTTCTATCATGAAGCCTACCATCACATGATATAGCAAAAATTAGCTTCATGAAGATATGCAATCAATGGATCCATATAATTTTATCCTTGGGACCTCAAAAAATCCTTCCATGCCACCCTTGATCAAATCAACCCAATGACCATTTTAGTTGCAACATTGCTAGTCAGGATGAGCATCTCCTCATTGACAGGTATAATTAAATCATTATATTGATCAATCTCATCTCTCTATACATATCTTTCATCACTTTACACCTATTCATCTTCAATCTCTATACTAGGTTATATCCTTGAATTATGCTTGCTAATTAGCCCTAATTAAGGCATAATCAATCTTAGCTAATCCAGGTCTGCTTAATGATTATAACTACCTATGGGAAAATCATTATTTTGAATTTTATTCCTAATTATAACCACATTTGGTCAAATTAAAATCCTTTTTGCATCAATGCATGAAAGCATTTTCTCATTTGGATTAATCTCAACCATGGGTTAATTCCACCTTTCTTCTTGCTTCTTTTTTAGGGACCATCCATCAATAAATGTAAGGGCCACTCCCTCAAGAGGGCATCATCATAGGCTTTCCAAAACCATCATCTTCTTCTTGGCATACATACCATCTCTCATTATTTGAGAAGACATTACTATGCTTATAGCTTCTAACACCTTCCTAATTAGGGGCAAACTATAGACACCTAAAACTAGCCACTGATAACCTCTAATCAGGGTTTTGGCCAATTTATATCCAAAATGCATAATTTGGATTAAAAACACTAAAAAACACTAAATGATTTTAAACTGACATATTGAAGTGCTGATTTTGGCTAGGGTATCCCCAAATGGGGCAATGCAATTTAGGGGGGAGCTAACTTTGATCATATCATTCTAAGTCAAAATGCCAAATTTGAACCTAGGTGCTCTGGATTGCTCTTTCCTATCAAATCACTTGCACAAGACACATGCAATTGTTATTTGTTATTTTTAACATCTTAAATGGGATAATAGATCTAATGCATCTAATGTGGACTTTCAATTCCAATCTAGTCAAATTTTGGACCAATAACAAGGCATTTTGATCAATTTGATTAATTTGTGCACAAAGTGCTTAAGCATGCTGAAGAGCTAATTAATCCAAATCATGGAATAATAAATAATTCCATATAAACTTATTTTTAGAAATGAATATTGAATATATACATCATCAAGTGACCTCATTTCTTGGAAAAGCATCCCTAGGCCATAAATGCCACAAATATTAGGATTCATGCCTCCCATGCCTCATCAATGCCTTCCATGATGCCCTCCATGCCTCTCAATTTCCCCTTATTCCAATGTCATGATACAGATAATTATAAAATTAATTCCAAAAATTTAATTAATCCTCAACCACACATCTCAATATTGAGATGGACGATTGAGATTGATTCTAAGTAAATCAAAAAATCTATAAATAGAGAGTCTAAGAACATCATTTCTAAGATATTTTGGTGCAAAATAATAATGAAAAAATATCTTAAAGGAGCCATTGAAATTAGTGTTACCATGCCAAACTTATTCCAATCCAAGCTAAGCCATAAGCCAAAGGTGCCAACCAAACTTATTCCAATCCAAGCTAAGCCATAAGCCAAAGGTGCCAAGGAAAAGAGGAGATAGCCAAGCCTCCTTTGATGAAGACTTCATGAGCACAAGTTGAGCAAGCCACCACTACAAAGGAATTTGGATCATCTAAGGAAGGTGAAGGAATTATTTTATTTGATTCCTTACTTTTTAGTTGTGTTTATCAATTGCTTTTATTATCTAATCTCTCCCTAGTGTCGAGGCCTAGAGATGTTATGCTATTAGTGTGTTTATTTCATTTTGTTTTCATTTTGAAACTAACACCATACTAACCATCCTCTCTTGAGTCAAATTCCTAGATCACATAATGGCATGCCCGGTGGGACAAGATGCATCTCACACCTAAATGAGATCATTTTTCAACTCTAAAAAGTTTATTTGACCCTTTAAAAATTATGCAAATTCATTTTCTAACTTTATTTTGCCATTTTTGCTTGTCACAATTTTACATAGTAACCGATGTCAACAAGTAAGACCAACATTAGTTACATATCTTAACTAACATCAGTTAACAAAATTGACATCAGTTAGATCTTAGTTAGCTATTGTAACTGATCTCAGTGGTAATAACCAATGTCAATCACTATATTTTTTTAAAAACATAGCCCTGAGAGACTTTTTCAAAGTTGATTATTTCAAGCTAAAAATACCTTCAAAGCTAAAGGACATGCTAATAATTTTACTATAGGACCAAGCTTGATATTTGTTTAAAACATGTTTAAATCAACTTTACATGCTTAAAAATCAATTAGGAACCTTATTTTGGTGTTTAACAAAGAATTTAGATGTTTTTGGTGAATGTTAACAAAGTTTGAAATTAAGATCAAGGGGTCAAATAAATACCACCAAATATTTCATTTTGGGTTTAAAATTAAACACACTTATCAATTCTTGTTTTTAATAATTGTTTAATCAAATTCATGTTTGGAAAAAAGAGGAATGTTGCATGTATTCTCTTCCATTTTTCCCCTATAGGGAACCCTTGGAATCAAAATTGCCATTCCTATTGCAAGTAGACTAGTCCAAGGCTTAGAAAGAAAGTCATCTAAAGCACTCCCCAAAAACTTGTCAAAGTTTGTGTGACCTAAAAAATGACCCTAAAGTCTATATATTTCATGTTTTCTTTATTTTCATGCATCTTGTCTTGCAAAGGGGATGTCATTACCTCTTGTGAGTTCTTTAGGGAATCCTTGACCTAGGGTTTCATCTCCCGGGATTGACTTCATTTGGCTCCTTTAGAGTTACACATGGGATGTATCTACATTTGGACATCACATTGCACTCAGTGAATGACATGTAGTGGTTGTGAAAAGGACTAGACCTTTTTACAACTAGCCAATGCCATGGTCACCCAAATTTTTGTGCTTTTATTTTGTATTGTTTAATATGAAAGTCATCATGTAATTGATTCCCCTAGAATAATTAAAACCTTGCTAGTTTAGTAGACCCCATTTTTCCATATCCTTTCTAAGATTTGTTCAATTATACTTAGTGTATTTTGGTCATTTTTGCTTGGTATGTTTTGAGACTAAAACTTGTTTGTTTGTTCATAATCCATGTCTGAACAATGCATTTGAGTTGTAAAGGGTAGTGTTATGATGCCCAAATCATCTTAAAACCATTTTAAGTCTTTTTAGTTTTTGAAACAAAACACTGACCACATCATTCAAGCATTACACCATTAGGATGTTCAATTTACTTCAAGACATGTTTACTGTTGTATCAAAACCATTTGTTTCAAGCAATTTTATGTATATCATTTAGACCTTTATCTTCTACCATCATGTTGTCCAATCTTGTTTAGCTTGTTTAGTCAAATCCTAGTTTTCAATGTTGAGTTTTCAATTAGCCTTGTTATGTTTGGATTCAAACATTCATTGATATCTGTCTAGGCCTTAATTCATAGGGTTGATACATAGATATTTATCTTTTGGGTTGCATAACTTTAGTTCATCGATTACCCAAATTTTAAAACTATTAATTATTTGTTTGTTTAAAGCCTATCCTCTTCATTGTTTGTGCCTTTATTTGGGAGAACAAAACCTTTCTCAAAGATCCTTTTGTCTTATGCCTTATGCTAATTGGTCATGTTTATATTTGATTCCATATGCTAGGTCTATGTCAAAGTTGTTTCCAAACTTTTTAGATTAAATCAAATCACATGGCCTTTGTTTGAAGTCTAGCTTTTGATGTTATTTGGCCAAAAGTCCTAGTGTATACTTGTTTGTTTGAGCCTAGCTTTTGACTTCGTGTTTGGATAAAAACCCTAGTAACTCAACTTTTCACTTTCCTAGTTTAGACCTTATTTGGAACACTTTGACCTAAACCTTTGACATGTTAGTTTTTATTTAGATTCTTCACCATTTGTATGAATGACATGATAATAAGTCTTAGCATAAATCATTTTAGAGATATGGATCCACTTTTAGACCATATTGGAGATACAACTCCACCCTTTCAATTAAGTTAGACCAAGTTTTGAACCAATTGTCCTTTGGACATAGTTTTTCAAAGTTTATAGAACTCTAAGTCTTTTTGTTTTCTAAGCTTTCATCATTTATATGGATATGTCTCAATACACTTATGTTGGAATCACTTAAAATCTAACTTATGATAGAATGGCTACACAAAATGACATTTATGGCTTTTGTCAAGACCTTAAAGATGTTCATGTGGTTTGTGATATAGATTTCTATCTACGTCATATTGATCATTCATGGGAATAAAATCATGAAACAACTTATGATCTAACTTGAGACATTGATTGGGATGAAGAGACTTGTGAGGAGGACTTTAAAGACCCAACTATAGAAAATTTTATTTAGGATATGAATCCATACCCTCTTTTCAATAATCAGTACATGAAACATAGTCAAGAACTAGCTTACGAGCTAACTCATGACTAGGATGATATGGTTTATGAGGAAGACTTGGATGCTTTCACTTATGAAAGTAATTAGGATCTACCAAATCATATCATTTATATTATATGACCATAATGTCACACAATTCCCATTCCAAGACCTCATTTATTTGTTTGTGTGAGCAATCAAGTTCCATAACACCCCTTCATCATTCTAGGACCTAGTCCTTTAGCTTGTGAAAGCAATCAAGCCCCTAATACCCTATCATTAACATTTGAGGACTTTGTCCCTTAGCTCATGCAAGTAATTAGGATCCCTAATTCCCTACCATTATCTAATCACTAGTCATTCCTCATCCATTAACATTACCAATCCCAACCAAATCTCAATCCATCTAATCATTTAAAGACCAAGCTATGTTCAAAAATGGTGTTTTACAACTCATTGAAAATGAAAGCTTAGATAACCAATCTGTCCAAGACATTTTTTTTTGAACCAACCACTTATGACAAGTCAACCTGGGATGAATCACTTATTGATCCCATACTAGTTGTCAAATAATCTCACACTTATGAGCCAATCTTTGTCAAGTCACTTCTTAATGATTATATTTACCTTTGGGTAAATAATTACCTCAACCAAGTTACTATTTTTTAATAGCCTCCTATTGACAAGCTAGCCTCTAAGGAGTTGTATCTTGACCTTCTTCCTATCCTAGAGGAGTCTCACTTTGATAAACTAGTCTTTGTGGAGTCTATCATGCCATCATAGGCCATTACTTGTCTAAAACCAAATATTCAATAAGACGTAACTATAAGATAGTACCTATTAGATGAATAATTAGAGTTAGATTCATGTTTTATTCTTGAAATGACATCATATTTAACATCATAATCAAAATCAACATCAGTCTCAACATCAAATTTAAAATCCCTTGAGTCAGAATCAAATTTAAAAGAAGAATATATTTATGGTTGTTACAATGTTGCTTATGCATGACTTACAAATCAATTTGAATACATTTGTGATCCTTCTATAGTTTTTGAGGATGAGTACTTCAAAATTGACACAATTTATCCTAGTATTTTCTATGAGGATTGTGTAGACTCTCCCCATTCCATTACCATTCTATAGGTCATAACCATCAACCAAAATAGTTATATTATTGACATTCCATCTCCCATAAGTGTCAATTGGGATCGATATATTCATACTTTCCTGAAATACATCCGTGGTGACATAGTAGTTGAAGAAGAGTAAGGAGGCTAAGACAACATTCATGTAGCAGAAGAACACTCTTCAAGTGAAACCTTTTCAAATATGCTAGCAGATAATCCAAGTCATAACTCAACATCTTCTAGTGAAACATTTTCAAAAGCGATAGAAGATAATAAAATTCAAAAGTTAACATTCTTTAATAAAACATTCTTCAAGGTGCCACAAGATAATCAAGATAACTTCATTGGTGAAAAACTCATTAAGGAACCAATAGCTGAGCATAAAATTTCTTCACTACTTGATGAAGACAAAATCAAAGATTGAATCAAAATACTTCTTATTTATAGCTTAATCAGATGGTAGCTAATCTTAGGCCCAAAAAATAGAAAAATATAGTGATCTTATCAAGAGAATAAGTCTTTGGCCCCGCCATAACCCAAAATATGTCAAATTCAACATTAACAACATTACGTGTGACTGAAAGTCTTGATCTTCATTTGTTTTCCCACCATTATACATGCCATTATCATCTACCATTCTAGTTAAAAATCAAGCCTACCATCCATTATTTGTCCCTATTTACCATCCATGGTCATAATTTCCTTTACAGAGGCTATAAAGGTACCTTGTCTCAATGTTTGAAGGAATCAAAATCAATGACCAATGAAGATCACAAAATAATTCTTGACAACCAAATCTATATGTAGTTATTGATAGAGCAGTTATTTAGATGAGGTGTGGGCTAGCAATTAACGTGATCAAGTATTCTATTTTTATTATTTGTTAATTAGGACATGCATCTCCCCATCATCAGGAACAACAAAATAAAAAACCATACCTAGGACAAAAACATGTACCATACCATTTCATTGCCATGCCATTACCATTGTTATATATGCCTACTTGTCATTATCACAATTTATACCATTCACCGCATCACTTAGGGGAAACCCTCCTACCATTTTAACCCAATTATCAAAACCATCATTATCTTAAAGAAATACCATATTATCTTATCATTCCATTCCTATCTAGACCAAAGCCTATTTTTAGTCATTCTACCCAATCCTATTTTGATCTTGGTTCATTTGGTTCTTCTCACACCTTTTCATTAGGGGATTTTGATCAAGTTTCAAAAATAAATCCAGTCCATGTTTAAATGATAGTCTATGAAAGTAGTGTGATAGTTGATTTGGAAAGATATCTTTTATCTTATCGCACTTGTTTATGTGAACCTGATTATAACTACCTATGGGCAAATTAGTGTTTCATCAATCTTGATACTAATTAGAACCACCTACGGGAAAGTTAGTATCATTGACATATGCCATTGTATCCTAGTTATAACCACCTATGGGTAAACTAGGGGTAACACTTGTTTACCATGTATTTCTGCATCACCTTACCATTACTATTTTCATTTGACTGGCTATTTACCAGATTTGAGAACTTGTTGGGACCTAGTTGGTTTTTCCCCACCTTTTGTGTGGATGGAATTACTATGACTTGAGGTCATTTTAGGACCATGTGGGTCATGCTCAATTCATGCTGAGGTCACCTCAGTCCCCCTTTTCATACACTCTCACCATTTTGTGAGCAACTAAAGCCAAGCGCTTTTGCCATTTTTTGAGTAGTTATCTTGTCATTATCTAATGAGTTAAGATACTTGAAAATGCCAAAAACATTCATAATATTTTGAAAAAAACCAAAAAATAGTTATCTTATCTAAGCCTAGTCAGTTATCCTCGATCTGCCTTACTGGGGCATTATCATTGTTAGGATGATTTGTTTTGCTTTTTTTTTAGGCTTTCTATTTGTTTATTTATTTCAGGTTGTTTGTTTGTTTATTTTTGTGTTTATTTATTTATTTTATTGTTTATTTGTTTTCAACATTGTTGCCTTAACTCGATCTATTTGTATGCATTGGGTGATTCCTTGCACACATTATTCTTGAGTTTATCCATATTCATAAGTCAACATTGTCATCATGGTTTTTATCATTGGTGAATTATTTTTAAATGTTTATTAGATTAGGAGTCAGTCATTATGCATTTTTTGGCCAAGTCTTCATGGTGTTCTATCATGAATCCTACCATTACATGCTATAGCAAAAATTAGCTTCACAAAGGTCTAATATCAATAGATCCATCAAATTTTCTCCTTGGCACCTTGGCAAATCCTACCATCCCACCCTTGATCAAATCAACCAAATGACCATTTTATTTATATCATTATTAGTCAGGACGAGCATCTCATAATTGATAAGTATAATTAAATCATTCTATTAATCAATCTCATTCCTCTATCCATCTCTTTCATCACTTTTCACCCGATCATCTTTAATCTATATTCTAGGTTATATCATTTAATTATGCTTCCTAATTAGCCCTAACTAAGGCATAATCAGTTTTAGCTAATATAGGTTTGCTTAATGATTATAACTGCCTATGGGAAAATCATTATTTTGACTTTTATTCCTAATTATAACCACCTTTAGGCAAATCAACATCTTTTTTACATTAATGCATGCAAGAATTTTCTCATTTAGATTAATCTCAACCATGGGTTAATTCCATATTTCTTCTTGATTCTTTTTGAGGGACCATCCAATAATAAATATGATGGCCACTCCCTTGAGGGGGCATCATCATAGGCTTCCCAAAACCATTTGGAGATTTATTCTTCAACCATCATCTTCTTCTTGGAATACATACCATCTCTCATTATTTGAGAAGACATTAATGTTCTTATAGCTTGTAACACCTTCTCAAATAGGGTCAAACTATAGACACCTAAAAATGCCCACCAATAACCTCCAATCAGGGTTTTGGCCAATTTCTACCCAAACTACACACTTTTCCTTAAAAACACTAAAACACACTAAATGATATGAAACTGACATATTTAAGTGCCAATTTCAGCTAGGGTATCCCTAAATGGGGAAATGTAATTTATGGGCCAACTAAATTTGATCATATCATTCCAAATCAAAATGCCAATTTTGCACCTAGGTGCTCTGGATTGCTCTTTCCTATCAAATCACTTTCATAAGACATGTGCATTTGTTATTTGTTTTCAGTAACATCCTAAATGGGATAACACATCTAATGTGGACTTCCAATTCTAATCCAGTCAAATTTTGGACCAATAACAAGGCATTTTGACCAATTTGAGTAATTTATGCACAAAGTGAATAAGCATGCTTAAGAGCTAATTAATCAAAATCAAGTCATAATTAATAATTCCATGGAAACTTGTTGAAAAATTGTTTTTAGAAATGAATATTGAATATCTACATCATCAAGTGACCTCATTTCTTGAAAAAACATCCTTAGGCCATAAATGCCACAAATATTGGGATTCATGCCTCCCATGCCTCATCAATGCCTTCCATGATGCCCTCCATGTCTCCTAATTTCCCCTTATTCCAATTTAATGATGAGGATAATTATAAACTTAATTCTAAAAATTGAATTAATCCTCAACCACACATCTCAATCTTGAGATGGATGATTGAGATTGATTCTAATCAAATCTAAAATCTATAAATAGAGAGTCCAAGAACATTATTTCTAAGCTATTTTGGTGCAAAGTTATAATGCAAAAATATCTTCAAGGATCCATTACAATTATTTTTACCATGACAAATTGATTCCAAGCCAAGCCAAGCCATAAGCCACAAGCCAAAGGTGCCAAGGAGAAGAGCAGATAGCCAAGCCTCCTTTGATGAAGACTTCATAAACACAAGCTAAGCAAGCCACCACTACAAAGGCATTTGGAGTATCCAAGGAATTTGAAGGAATTCTTGTGTTTGATTCCTTAATTTTTTATTGTGTTTATCATTTTCTTTTTATTATCTAAGCTCTCCATAGTGTCTAGGCCTAGAGATGTTATGCTATTAGTTTGTTTATTTCATTTTGTTTTCATTTTCAAACTAACACCATGCTAACCATCCTCTCTTGAGTCAAGTTCCTAGATCACATATTGACATGCCCGGTGGGACCAAATGCATCCCACACTTGAAGGAGATAGTTTTGAAACTCTAAAATATTTATTTGAGCCTTTAAAACTTGCACAATTTGATTTTCTAACTTTATTTTGCCATTTTTACTTACCACGGTTTTACATAGTAACCAACATCAACAAGTAAGACTGACATTGGTTACATATCTTAACTAATGTTTGTTAGAAAATGTTAGGGTGTGGAGCTAAAAACTTCACCAAAGAGCATTCATTATCAGGTTCGGGTCTACACAGACACCGACGTCAGTCAGGAGCGACCGATGTCAGTCACAGGCAGTTACAGAGACACCGACATCGGTAGAGAATCGGCCGACGGCGGTCACAGACAAGCAACAGGAACTGACGTCGGTTACTTGCGTGTCCAGAAAGCTATTTTCGTGGATAGAAGCGAGTGTTTGCATGATAATTTTGAGTTGTAGACTCAAGCTCGCATCTCTATTATTAGCATTACTATTTTTAGAGCCCTTGTTCAAGTGGCTTAACTATTTGTTGGAAGTACATGCTCAAGTTTCCTAATTCTATATGAAGACTTAGATCTTCCTAGCTTATTGTATTGTAGAAGAATTGGTGTGTGAAGAACAGTATAGAATTGAATCAATCCAAGCTTGTTGGAGTTGATTGTTCTTGAGAGAGATAGCTCTTGAGGAATAGAGATCTATTGAGAGATCTATACATCTAGGAGAGGTGTGGAAGAAAGAAGCTTTCTTCAATTGTATTCCTCTTGTAAAGAGTTTGTTAATACAAGTTTTCAGGGTGTTTTCTTGTATCTCTTGTTCTTGCTATTATCATTCTAATTACTTGTCAATCTGATTTAATTCCACATTTATTGCTGTCACAATTGTAATCTATTGTTGGATTGATCCCCCAACAAGTGGTATCAGAGCCTTGGTTACAGGTTCAGAGCTTGATAATTGGTATCAAAGTTTAGGTTCACTAACAGGTGGTTCAGATCTGTGTAGTGTGTATTGATTACAGGTTCTCACAGGAGTTTCTACAGGGATTTCTATTTGAGTGGGAGAAGCAATGGCAGATGAAAGTAAATTGAGAATGGAAAAGTTCAATGGCAAAAATTATCAACACTGGAGAATGTAGATAGAGGACTATCTGTATCAGAAAGATCTCTACTTACCGTTAGGAGGTATTGCAAAGAAGCCCAAAGACATGGAGGATGAAGAATGGGAAGTTCTTGACAGAAAGGCTTTGGGTTCTATAAGACTGAGTCTAGCATCCACTGTGATATCCAATTTATCACAGGCAAAGTCTACAGTAGAGTTGATGACTACGTTAGCAAATTTGTATGGAAAACCCTCAGCTTCCAATAAGGTATATCTTATGAAGCAGTTATTTAATTTGCATATGAATGAAGGTGGATCTATTTCTACTCATCTGAATGATTTCAATGGTATTGTGAATCAATTAAGTTCAGTGAATATAGTGTTTGATGATGAGATAAAATCTCTTTTGATATTATGTTCTTTGCCTGAAAGCTGGCATGGCTTAGTAATGGCAGTAAGTAATACTGCATCTGCATCAAATATTTTGAAAGTAGAGGATGTTGTTAGTGTTATCTTGAATGAGGAAATACGTAGGAAAAGCACAGAAGAGGCATCCGAGAACGCTTTAAGTTTTGAGAGCAGGGGAAGGCAGAAAGAGAAGAGCAAGAAAGGCAGAGCAAGATCTAAATCAAAGGGGAAAGGCAGATCTAAATCCAGAAACAATAGAAGGCCACAATGCTAGAATTGTGGAAAGATGGGGCACATAAGCAGAGATTGTTGGTCAAAGCCTAAGGAGGACAACCAGCATGAAGGAAAGGAAGGAGCCAAGATTGTAGGTATTGCACAGGATGCTTTAATTTTCTCTCTGCATAGTAATATAGAATCTTGGGTATTAGATTCTGGTGCATCTTTTCATGCTACTCCTAAAAGGGAATATTTCAGTGACTATATCCATGGAGATTTTAGAATAGTGTATCTAGGGGATGATGAGCCCTGTAAAATAATTGGCAAAGGTAAAGTGCAGTTGAAAATGCAGAATAACAACACATGGGTGTTGAGAGATGTGATGCATGTACCTAGCTTGAAGAGAAATTTGATCTCTGTAGGAAAGTTAGGGGATGAGGGTTGTACAGTAACTCTCACAGTAGAATCTTGGAAGGTGACCAAGGGTGCACTTGTTATGGCCAGAGGTAAGAGAGAAGGTACTCTCTATTTGTGTAATTGTGTCACTAACAAATCTCCTTCTGTATTATCTACTTCAGATGTGGACGCTAAATTGTGGCACTCAAGGTTTGGCCACATGAGTGAGAAGGGGATGTCAATTCTTAAGTCTAAAGGTATGCTTTCAGATTTAAAAGGCATAGATCTAGAGTTTTGTGAGCACTGTGTATTTGGAAAATAGAAAAGGGTTAGTTTTCTCAAAACTGGGTCTACTAAGAAGAGGCACAAGTTGAAGCTTGTTCACACAGACGTGTGGGGACCGGCTCAAGTTGCTTCCATTGGAGGATCACAGTACTATGTATCTTTCATAGATGATGCCACAAGGAAGGTATGGATCTATTGTATTAGAAAGAAATCTGATGTATTTGATACTTTTAAAGTTTGGAAAGCTATGGTTGAGAATGAAATAGGTAAAAGATTAAAGTGCCTGAGATCAGACAATGGCGGTGAGTTCTGCAGTCATAAGTTCAGAGATTATTGTTACATGCATGGAATTTGTAGGCAAAGGACGGTTCCAAAGACACCTCAGCAGAATGGTATTGTTGAAAGGATGAACAGGATAATAATGGAGCATGCAAGATGTATGAGATTGCATGCCAGTTTGCCCTTACAGTTTTGGGCACAAGCTTTTGACACTGCAGTGTACCTGATTAACAGAGGACCCTATACAGCTCTGGATGGTGGTATTCCATAAGAGGCATGGACAGGTAAAAAGGTTGATCTCTCATATCTCAAAGTTTTTGGTTGTGAAGCCTTTGTGCATATAGATAAGGAAAATAGAAAGAAGCTTGATGCTAAGTCTATGAGATGCACATTTATTGCCTATGGCTCA
Source organism: Torreya grandis (assembly GCA_037957365.1). Classification (NCBI taxonomy): domain Eukaryota; kingdom Viridiplantae; phylum Streptophyta; class Pinopsida; order Cupressales; family Taxaceae; genus Torreya; species Torreya grandis. The sequence continues at coordinate 2,603,782 of JARHVA010001931.1, read as the reverse complement.
GATGATTTTGGTTACAGATTATGGAATCTAGAAACTAACAAGGTAATTAGGAGCCGTGATGTTGTTTTCAATGAAAGAGTGATGTATTGTGATCAACTAAGGAAGTTGAATCAATCTGAGCAGAGCAATGGTGAATTGGATGAGGTGAAAGTCCAAGATGAGCTCATGGGAAAAAGAAATAATCACTTACATAAAAACACAGAGACCGACGTCGACAGGTTAGGAACCGGCGTCGGTAGGATAGAAACTGGCATCGGCCATATAGAGACCAACGTCAGCCGTACAGGTACCAAGGTTGGTTAGGCAGAACCGACGTCGGCCAGTAACAGGTCTGGAGGTGACCGAGGTCGGTCACTATCAGAGAATTTGGGTGGACAGCATGTTGTGGACGAGTCTTGGACACCCATTAGGAGGTCAGAAAGGGTGAGTAAGCCTCCAATTAGATATTCTCCTTCTTTATTTTATTTATTGCTAACTGATGATGGAGAACCAAAAAGTTTTAAAGAAGCAATACAGGTGGAGTCCAAGAGTGAGTGGGAGCGTGGCATGGTTGAGGAGTTAGAGTCCTTAAGAGAAAACCAAACATAGGATTTGGTTGAATTGCCAGCTGGTAAGAGAACACTTAAGAACAAATGGACCTACAGGTTGAAGGAAGGTGAGAATGGACAGATGAGATACAAGGCCAGATTAGTGGTAAAAGGATTTGCACAAAAGCCAGGTATTGACTTTAGTGAGATTTTTTCTCTTGTTGTTAAAATGACTTCAATAAGGGTTGTATTGTCTTTGGTTGCTTTTAAGGATTTGCATCTTGAGCAACTAGATGTTAAGACAACGTTTCTTCATGGAGGCTTGGATGAGGAAATATATATGGAACAGCCAGAAGGATTTGAGGTCAAGGGTAAGGAGAAGTTTGTGTGCAGGTTGAAGAAAAGCTTGTATGGCCTCAAGCAAGCTCCTAGGCAATGGTACTTAAAATTTGACAGGTTTATGACTGAGCATGGCTACAGTAGGTGTCAATCAGACCATTGTGTGTATTTCAAGAGATTTGATAATGGTAGATATATTATTCTATTGTTGTATGTAGATGACATGTTGGTTGCAGGGTCTCACATGTAGGATATCTCAGAGCTTAAGCTAAAATTAGCTCAAACGTTTGCTATGAAGGATTTGGGAGCAGCAAAGAAAATCCTTGGCATGAGCATTAAGAGAGATAGGAAAAATCATAGGTTGATATTGTCTCAAGAAGATTATGTGGACAAGGTGTTGAAACAGTTCAATATGCAGGATGCTAAACCGGTAAGCACACCTTTGGCTGCACATTTTAAGTTGAGTAAAGAACAATGTCCTAATTCATATGATGAGGTAGAGTACATGAGTAAGGTTCCATATTCTTCTGCAGTAGGGAGTTTGATGTATGCAATGGTGTGTACTAGACCGGATATTGCCCAAGCAGTGGGAGTGGTAAGTAAGTATATGGCCAATCCAGGGAAGGAACATTGGAAAGCAGTTCAGTGGATCCTTAGATATCTGAGAGGAACCAGCAGTAAGCACTTGTGCTATGGAGGTTCAGATACTTCTCTACATGGCTATGTAGATTTAGATATGGCAAGTGATTTGGATGGTAGGAGGAGCACTACAGGTTATGTTTTCACTGTAGGTGGAACGACGGTTAGCTGGATATCTAAGTTGCAAAAGGTTGTTGCCTTGTCAACTATAGAAGCAGAGTATATTGCAGCCACAGAAGCTAGCAAGGAAATGATATGGATGACACGGTTCATGGATGAGCTTGGTAGGGAGCATGAGAGTTGCAGATTATATAGTGACAGTTAGAGTGCAATCCATTTGGCTAAGAATTTAACCTTTCATTCAAGAACAAAGCACATACAGCTAAGGTATCACTTCATACGACAGGTATTGGAAGATGGTGAGTTGAAGCTGGAGAAAATCCATACAGATAGGAATCCTGCTGATATGTTAACCAAGCCAGTTACAAAGGAGAAGTTGAATCTTCATTCAACTTCTATTGGTCTTCATGATTGAGTTGAAGATGGAGGAGCTAGAAGATGTTGCTGTACAGGTATTGGTGCAGATGTTTATCTCCAAGTGGGAGATTGTTAGGATGTGGAGCTAAAAACTTCACCAAGGAGCATTCATTATCAGGTTAGGAGTCATAGGCAGTTACAGAGACGCTGATGTCTGCAGAGAATCGGTCGACGGCGGTCACAGACAAGCAGCAAGAACCGACGTCGGTTACCTGCGTGTCCAGAAAGCTATTTTTGTGGACAGAAGTGAGTGTTTGCATGATAAGTTTGAGTTGTAGACTCAAGCTCGCGTCTCTATTATTAGTATTACTATTTTTAGAGCCCTTGTTCAAGTGGCTTAACTGTTTGTTAGAAGTACATGCTCAAGTCTCCTAATTCTATATGAAGAATTAGATCTTCCTAGCTTATTGTATTGTAGAAGAATTGGTGTGTGAAGAACAGTACAGAATTGAATCAATTCAGGCTTGTTGGAGTTGATTGTTCTTGAGAGAGATAGCTCTTGAGGAATAGAGATCTATTGAGAGATCTATACATCTAGGAGAGGTGTGGAAGAAAGAAGCTTTCTTCAATTGTATTCCTTTTGTAAAGAGTTTGTTAATACAAGTTTTCAGGGTGTTTTCTTGTATCTCTTGTTCTTGCTATTATCATTCTAATTACTTGTCAATATGATTTAATTCCACGTTTATTGCTGTCACAATTGTAATCTATTATTGGATTGATCCCCCAATAGAAAAAATGACATTGATTATATCTTGATTAGCCAAGGTAACCGATGTCAGTGGTAATAACCAATGTTGGTCACTATGTTTTCTCAAAAACATAGACCCGAGAGCTACTTTTTCAAAGTTGATTGTTTCAAGCTGAAAATATATTCAAAGCTAAAGGACATGATAATAATTTTTCTATAGGACCAAGCTTGATATTTTTTCTAAACATGTTTAAATCACCTTTGAATGCTTAAAAATCAATTAGGAACCTTGTTTTGGATTTTAACAAAGAATTTAGATGTTTTGGTGAATGTTTTCAAAGATGTATTGATCTTCGATGTGCCTCTTCACTTTACACTATGCTTATCTAGAGATTTCATAGCAAATATAATGGCTATCTTGTATCATACTATTCCTATATGGCATTCAAGACAAGGTATCAGGCCAAAGTATTAATCAAAGCCAAGCCCATTACGAAATTCCATCTAGAGCCCTATGGACCAGATAATTTTAACATTAATTGCACCATCATTGATGATGATGAATTTGTAATGGGATAGGATTTGAACACTCACATAGAAAGGGTACCAAACATGTTCCTAGATGAGTTATGGAATGATAGCTAGTTGGTGGACCCCTTAAAAGGTGTTGAAGAAAGGGACTTGGCTGTCCTCTATTTGCATGAAGAAAACCAACCTATGCCATCCCTCATGAGTCCTTAAGAAGATCCTAGTAGTATATGGAATTTGTTCTTTGATGGCTCAAGGAGCAAGCACTGGGTGGGTGTAGGTTTCATGCTAATATCCCCCTCAAATGATAAGTAATTCTATTAATAAAATATCTAATTCATCTATCCATGTAATGTAATAGAATATGGAAGTCTTGCCCATGGCTTTTAATGGGCCAATAAGAGAAATATCAAGTAATTGTAAGTCTATAGAGATAGTGAATTGGTTGTATACTAGGTTGGAGGTCAAAATGACACTAAGAACCATTTAATGAAGTCATAAAAGTAGAGAGTGTGGGACCTCATATAAGACTTTGAGGCTTTCAACATCTAATCAGTGTCAAAAGGCCAAAATCAACATGGTGGTAGGATAACAATTATGGGGGCTCATTTTGACATTCTTAATGAATTGAAAAGGAACAAGTTTTAACCACATGTAAAAGTGGTAATAATAACATTAGTTCTAGTTAAGGAAGCTCACTAGTAGGTCTTTAAAAATGATAAATAGATTGCATGTTTCTTATAGTAAGAAACAAAGTTCTCCCCCAAGCAATAAAAATTATAGCATCAGTATGGGGAGTAGATTTTTTAATTAAGGTCAAATAAGCTTCCTAAAGGGATAATCACCCTAGAAGGACTCTTTCATGAAGGGGACCATATGAGGAATAAAAAAGTAGTAATGTCAACTAACAAAGAGAATTATGAAAGAGTTATTATCTTTGAAGATAAGCTCATCAAGATTGGAAAGGTAAGCAATAAAGATGAAAGGCGTGATTTCATAGAGCTCTGTAAGGAATACATAGAAATATTTTCTTGGAAATATAGTGACCTAAAGGGCTTTGATCCTAATCTGGCCCAATACACAATAGATCTAAAGGCTAATTCCTAGCCTGGTAGACAAAAGTAGAGGCCCATAAATCTAAATTTTGAGGAGCTCATGAGAAAGTAACTGACCAAGCTTGTTGAATCTAAGATCATATTCCCAATCAAGTACTCCTCATGGGGAGCTGATCTATTACCTATCAGAAAGAAGAGTGGGCAGATCAGACGATGTGTGGACTTTAGGGATCTTAATAGGGTTTATTTTAATGATAATTACCCTCTACCATCCATAGAGTAATTATTATAATTAGTTATTGGTTTATAAATCTTCTATCTCTTAGATGGCTATTAAAGTTATAACTATGTGATAGTGAGAAAAGAGGAGCAATACAAGACTACCTTCACCACCAATTGGGGGACATTTACTTATCACAAGATGTCTTTTAGATTGTCCAATGCTAGGGTAAATTTTCAAAGAGTGATGGATATGGCCTTCTATGGACTACTAAATCAAATGGTGTTGGTCTACTTGGATGACATTATAGTCTTATCCAAGAATGCTAGTGAGCACATGGACCATTTGAGGTTGATATTCCATAGATGTAGAGAGTATGGGATCTCTTTAAATCCTAGAAAAGTGTGTTCTTTATGCATGAAGGTAAATTTATAGGTCATATTTTTTACAAATAGGGATTATCCATTGACCATGATAGAATAAGTTCTATTTTAGCCTTATCCTTACCAAAGCATAGAAAGGGGATTTAAGGATTCTCTAGGAAGATCAACTTTGTGAGAACATTCATACATGGTTTTACAAACATGGTCAATCCTATCACCACCATACTAAAGAAGATCCAAGTGTTTGTTTGGTGAAATGAAGGCAAGGCATCTTTTGAGGCCATCAAGTAGTGCATTTCCCAAGCACCCTCACTCTTGAATCCAAATTTTGCCAAGGACTTCATCTTGTATGCCTTTGATAACATTTATATAATATTAGCTATGTTGATGTAGAAGAACAATGAATCAATGAAGCAAACAATTGCCTTTTTTAATCAATGACTGGAAGAATATGATGTGAGTTACACTTTCATAGATAAATATGTTCTTGCATCCTTGAGAAACCTCAAGAATTTTAGGCCTATTCTCTCAAATAATAGGATCCATATTATGGTATCTCATCCTAGAGTTAGGGATTTCTTCCTTAACAAAGATTTGAATGAGAAGAGTAGGCTAAATCATAAAGGTCATGAAATATGATGTAGAGATTAAGGTCACCAAGCTAGTCAAGGGCAAGGGCTTGTGTGAACACATGGTTAATGACCTCCAAGGAGACAAGAAGATATTTTGGTGACCCAAGACAACTCATAATTAGGTACACTTTTGCTTCAAAAGAGTTAGCTTCAAGATATGGCTCAGTTCTTGACAAGAAGAGAATGCCTTGAAGGCATGGTTAGAGCCAAAAAAGGGCATTTCATGCTTCAATCTATACATTAAGCATTAGTTTATGGTGTTCCTTTTAGAAAGGACCTCAATGGGGTACTCCTTAGATGCATATATGATAACCAGGTTACCAAACTCTTGGAGCAGTTCCATGATGGACTTGAAAAAGGCCATTTTTCACAAAAGACTAAAATGACCAAGGTGATGAGAGTTGGCTATTACTAGCCCAACCTCTTCAAGGATGCCTATGCATGGGGAATAAAGTGTCAAGAATGTTCTCTCTTGAAATGTAAATAGATATTGACAGCCTTCCCCCTCAACCCAATTCAAGTAGAGAAACCTTTCATGTAGTGGGATTTGGAATTCATTAGAATGATTATCCCTCCATCAAGTGTAGGTCATAAATGGGTGATCACTACAACTGAATACTTCCCTAGGTGGGTAGAAGACATTACTTTAAAGGAAGATAGTGAAGGTTTAGTTATGGATTTCTGTGACAACCTTGTGACCATATTTGGTGTCCAGGCCACTATAATTTCATATAATGGATTAGAATTCCTTAGTATGAATACAAGTGAGTGGGCTCTCAAATTGTGGCATCTACCTAAACACCTCTTCTAATTAATTTCCTTAAGGAAATTAATTAGTAGAGTCCATAAACAATAACTTAATTAGGATCATCAAGAGGATTGTGTAGAACAATCAAAGAGAATGTCACTTAAATCTAAGAATCACCTTATGGGATTATAAGGTGACTCCCAAAGAATCCATTAGCAATTATCCATATGTCCTAGTATATGGAAGAGAGGCCAAGTTGTTTATCTCTCTTGAACTGCCTACACTGAAGTTAGCTCATTAGCTTGATTTGATGAAGGATGAGCCCATGAGTGTGAGGATGTTAGAACTCAAGGAGATAGAATAAAATAAGGAACTTGATATGAAAACTCTGTAATCACACCAAGATTAGGTTAAAAAGGCCTTTGACCCAAGATTTACAATAAGGCATTTCAAGGAAGGGGACGTAGTCCTCAAATGGGACTAAAATAAGGCCAAACTAGGAAACCATACCAAGTTTGATAGCTTGTGGAGTGGTCCTTATTTGATCTATAGATGTAAGGGACATAATGATTTTCAACTTGTCTAACTAAATGGATAGGTATTACCCATCCTAGTCAATGGAATTCATTTGAATCCATGTTATTAGAAGCATTACATCCATTATAACATATTTTACATATTAAAGTACTTGTATTCTTTCCCCTATGTGCCTTATGAAGTTTTCTTTTTTGTTATATTATTTCCTTTTCTAAAATGTCATGGGAATTTTGTTTTGTTTATTTTGATCCTTATTTCTTCAAGAGAGGTTTAGCTCAATTATAGAAGATAATGACTCCATGGCCAATGGACTAGATAAGACAAGTGGTATGGGTTCTCAAAGCATAGTAGGCATGCATCCCTATGAGTCACCAAAGATGTTGGCCATTTTTGGCCCACATACTAGACTTACCTAAATGCAGTGTATTTTCCTAAGGATCAAGTATGGAGTAAGGCATATATAGGATTATTAGATGAATTCATGGACCAAAGGGATCTTACAAAGCTCATAGCTTTTGAAAACTCTTTGAGCTTGCTTAAAAGTGTATCTTTTCAATTTCTAAGGGGTAGATCTACAATTGGAAAGTTACCCTATGGGATGTCAAAAGTGATTGGGTTTAAGTATGAAAATGTAAAGAATCCATCTAGTTCTTCATTATGTTTATCTAGGCCTCTTGGGTCTAGTGGAAAAAATGCTAAGTGGGTAGTTTTTTGATGCTATATCTCACAGTTATAGATGACTCAAGGAAAATGGTCATATGGGTTTGTTTACTTTTATGACAAGTTTATATGCACTAAGTTTTAGGTCCTCTGCCAAAGTGCATCAAAAGTTTTGAATATCTAAAGTTGTCTCCTCAACCAAATTTTGTTGTTTTTCCATACTTATCCATTTTTAAAGAAGTTCAAATAAAGCCAAATGAGAATCTTGATAAGGCCATATATCTTATGTGTTATAGTTGTAGGGGAAATGGTCACATGGGTTTGTTCATCTTGGTCCCTAGCATTAAGTTCCATGTCCTCTATCAAATTGAAAATAGAAGTATGAATGATCAAAGTTGGCTTTTTTGTCAAAATTTTCCAAGTTTTCATAGCCATTTTTGATCTAGGACGTCACGAAAGATCAAATGGACTAGTTAACTTGGGCATTTAAAATCTTTACTTGGAAAGATCCTAGGACAAATGCATTAAATGGGTCTATTATTTTTAGTCTCAAAAACATATCTTAAACGTTTGGTGCCTCCATGATCCTTGAAATTCAATATATAAGATTTAAAATTTAGTCAAAATGGACCAACAACTTAAGATGTTCATGTTAACATCAAATTAAATCTCATGCAAAACTCTATCTATGTTTAAATTTGATGATCTAGAAGATGTCAATCATATTCTATGGGATGGAAAAATATGGTTGGTAGGATTTCAATTTTAAAGATAGAGCAAGACAAATCCTATTGACATTAAATTTTATGGTTGAATGACCATCATTGAGATTCACTCAAACATCATTTGATGGGAGTGAGGATGTCAATTGTATGGTCATGAAATAGTTGTTGGATTTCAAATTATGGGTCCTAATAGATCAATAGTTGGTGTTTGATCGAGCATCCAAATATACTAGTGAGTGGAGGTCAAAGGGTTAGTAAATCTCAAGGGAAAATATGTGCATGGAAAGTGTCAAATATGTGTTTAATGATTAGAATATCGATGATCCACATGCCTTCATATAGATTGAAATCAATAGAGTGAGTTGAGTCAACAAGTTAATAAGTTGAGTCATATTTAAATAAATAATCAGATTAAAGATGAGCCAAGGATTATTGATAGATGTTGGGAATCTATTTTTGACCATGAACATAGGGTTTGGAAGGGTCTTCCCTAGTTCTCTTAATTTCCACTCATTTTTTAATTTAGAAGCAAGTAATGAAAATAGTAAAGGGGTGTGTAAAGAAATACCTAATAAAAGTGCATGTGTGATATAGATGATGATAGGAACTCATCTTTGGCATGAAAGGAATAACCTATAGATAGGAAAGACATTAGAAAAATAGGTTGTTAGTAAAATAGTTGAGTAGACTGCCTAACATGAGCTAGAGCTAAGAAGTGTATACTTCCTAAGAGGTTGTAAATCCACCTTTTATAATAATTAAGTTTATGTAGATGAAAAATATAATACTTTTATTAAATAATATGAAAATAAATGCATGAAAGAAAAAGAAAGTAAGATACTTGTTCAAATAAAATGACTAAAATATCAAAAGTAGGTCAATACATATGCTAAGATAGTTGGAGTCAAGTCCAAAAAATTAGGGAAGGCTCTATAAACAAGCAAGAACATAGAGATCAGATCTTGGTTGATGTAGAGGGAATAAAAATAACTTGTTATTATTTTGTGCCATAGTAACCATCGGTGGTTGGGTGAACTATCAGTGGTTTACCTGACCGTCAGTGGTTCGGTCACCATCAATGGTCAATGTGACCATCAGTGGTCAATGGTTACCTATGTAACTCTAAAAATGTTTAGAAAGGGAATTGTAGATTGGTTAAATGTTGAGGTGAAGGTTAGAATATGGATTTGGTAAAAAATAGAAGGATAGAAGATGATTTTGATCAGGTCAAGCTATTTGGAAATAAAATGAAATGATGAAACTAGTACCATATTACCTACATCTAGCTAGATAGCAAAAGACATTTATATAGAGTGATAGTAATTTGGCTCTCAAAAATGATTTGGATAGAGGTTCAAGTCTCCATTTATATTATTTACTTGATGAAGGGATACTTGATACCTATGCAAGAAGATTTGATAGCCTGAACATAGATTTGTTGATTTCTAGATCCTTTTCACTTCTTGCTTATCTCTTTTTATAGGATGGAGTTAATAATTATATAGGATGAAGTTGCCAATTAGGATGGAAGATAAAGTTTCCTATTAAAATGCTTTAAATCTTGTTAGCACCACATAATGAAAGCTAATAAATTATGCAATGTTTATCTCATACATAGCTATAAATTGCTTTAAAGTAGGCTAATGATGTGACCATCGATGGTTAGGTTAATCATCAATGGTTAAGTCAATCATCAATGGTAGAGGAGCTAGAGGAAAATGGGTGAAAGTAAGTTAAAAGGATGTGGATTAAAAGGTTTAGTTTAAAGTTCTAGGTTGGGGGTTTAATAGGTTCAAGTTAGCAAATGAGTCTAGTTAACTTAGTGGTCAACTAGACTCAAGGTTGGATGAGGGTCAAGGTACTTTGACATCAGTTGTGTAGTTTTTGAGTGTCCACATTTCCCCCCTTTTTATTATGTAGCTTTATTTTAACAAGTGATAAAAACAAAAATGAATAGATTGTTGGTCATCGTCTGATTGCCTTGAGTATCAAAAGAGGTGTTTCCCCTCAAACTAAGAGTTAATGAAGTGAAAATTAAATCAAGTCAGGGTTCAATAAATGTTAAAGGGTGAGTCAAAAGGTGAGTGACATAAAAGGGTAGGTAATTTGAGATGCAAACACATGCACAAAATGTAACTAAGTGTGATAGTCAAGATCATGCAAAGACTAAAGTTACCAATGTTGATAAAAATAAGTGTGGTTTTAGAGAGACCTATGATAGGGGTAACTGGTCTACAATGTTAGTCATAGTTGATCGATTCATTCCTATCAAGCCATATAGATAGGTTCAGTGTTGGTTGTGGGTATCCAAGGTAGGAAGTGCTCCTATGAACAATACAAATGGCAATTCACACATGAGGTGGTGTGAATTATAAAAAGTTCAACATGTTAAGGTTGGTTGGTGTGGTCAAAATGACTAATGTAAGGTAATCATAGAACATGTGAATAGTTTGGGTAAAAAATGATTGACATCAAGTAGACATGATTAAACAAGTTAGTTAGAGAAGGTAATATCTAAACTTTCAAGTTGTGGTGTGGTGAGATTAGGTAATCTCTCAAATTTTAGCATTGGGATTAGGTACTAAAAACTTTCAAAAGATGGAGAACCCTAACCATCAATACTTAGGGGTTTGCAGGGTTAACCATTGATTGTCACCCTAACCATCCATGGTTAGGTAAAGCCCTAAAAATTTGAGATAAAAAAGGAAAAATGTAAAATCATTATTATGGTCTGACATCTATGAGTTGGTTTATATTGATTTTGTGTTTGCTTGAATTTTATGTTGATCCTGATAAGGTAGAGTTGATTGATTGGATAATTTCATGTGTGAGGTTGATTGAGTATTGATACAATAGAGGGGGATGAAGGCATAATTGAGTGGTGGGATAGTATCTCTGATCAAGTCAACAATCATAGAATGAGGTAGGGTGTGTTTTGAATTTTGATAAGTAGTGTAATTTAGCTGATTTTAAAGTTGAATTTGATAGGGATAGGTTTTGGTAAGGGATCTAGGTAGGGATTAGGGGAAATGATGCTTTAGTTGGAGGTTTTATTGAATTTAGGAAAATTAATTAGGGAATTTTATAGGTAATGGTTGTGTTGGGTTTGAAGTGGGTTTTAGATTAGGTATAGGTAGGTTACTATTGAAATTAGGTTGGTTTGGGGAGGTTTTGGGGGGTCATGGGCTCAAGGGTTACACCACTTGTGGTCACACACAATGACCATCAAAGGTTTGATCTAACAATTGATGGTTAAACCCTAGGGGAAAAGTGGCTTAAGAGACCCTTGATGGTTCAATGAAGATCAAATGTTGAAGTGTTTGGGTAGTGTGTGGGGAAAAAGTTGAACGTTATTTGAATTTTGAGAAAGGTTTGATATTTAAAGTATTTTAAAAGTTAAAGTGTGTTTAAAGTTTTTATTTTTAAATGATTGTAAAAGGGTAAAATTGATGAATTTGTTTAATATTGTGATTTTGTGGAAATAATTATAGTTGGATTGTTTTAAAGTGTTTAAGAATTGTGTTAAATATGATAAGGTTGGTAAAATGTTTGGAAATGGGTTAAATAGTTTGGTAAAGTTTTAGAAAGCATAAAATGTGAATGTTTTAAAGTTTGTTTTGGACAGTATTAAATTGATTGAAGGTTCTAAATTTTTGTTTTGTAAGGGTCTTAAGTTTATTTTAGATAGGATGAAGGTTCAGTGGGTAGATTTTAGCTAAATAGAAGTGTATAAGTATTTAAAGTGATGTGTTAGGAGTGTTGTTGAATAGAGGTATGGGTTTGTTTGAATTCTAGATGTAGATAGGATATATTTAATGGGATGAATTGGAATACATTATAAGAAGAGTATGTATAGGTTGATACTTAGGTTGATATGGAAAAACTATGTAGGCATGCAATATTTTTTGTGTTGCAAGCCTATGAGCAGATCTAGATGAGGGATTGAGTCCCTATGATATTCATCAAGGTCCATGATTAGATAAAAAAATGATTGGAGACACATGGGGGAGTTTGGCCTAGGGTCCATAAGACATTACCAACACTTACTATGGGATGTGGTAATGATTGTGGCACTCATCAAGAGATGGGATTTGGCCATAAACAATTTTTTGTTATTAATAGGGGAGATGATGATTTTCTTAAAGATATTTAATAGATTACATGATTACCCATTTGGGCTTAGCTGATCTATCACATAGAGAGTGAGGAAAGAGACTATCACATGGACCTGATCTATGGAATAGATTAGGTCCAAGCTAGATATCATGTAGGTGGTGTTTGATATGGGCCACTATACCAAAGGGACCTAAGGGATAGATGTTTATTGACCATGTTGATGATGGTGATGTCTTAATTCACAATAGCAAATTCAAGTAGTGATTAATTACCTTGTCTACTATTGGGAGTACTAGTGAAGATGTTGTTGGGTAGGACTACATTTGGATGGGACCCCATGTTATTATTCTAGATCTAAATTGATATTTAAGCCTTTTGAGCACATAGGTAGTACAAGATTATTATTAGGTTTGTGATCCATTGTTGGGAATATGAGAACATACAAGTTTTGAGACTTTGAGGCTACTTTGGGATGGTTATGCTCCGATAGACTATAGAGTGGGTTTCATGAGATGAAGAGGATATTTTGCACTGATAGGTGCTAGGGGTGGTTCTAGAGACATAAATTGGTTCAAAAATGCTTTAGATGGTTTGGTTGTGGGTGACATAGTGTGGAGGTTGTATGTGGGATAGTCGAGGTGGGCATGATATAACTTTCACATGCTATCACTATAGAGTAGTGCTAGATTTATGGGAGGTGGGATGGCGAAACTGAGCTTATCTCATTCATTTGAGTGAAAAGATATTTTGGCCCAATGTAGGGGATCTATCAGATTTTCCATGATACAGACAAGAGGATTCCAAGCTATTACTCTAGAACCCACAACCATAAGACATTGTTTTAGACCATGAAGAGTTACTAGTGAGAGCTATGATAGATGATGTAGGTATTGTGGATGGTTATATAGCATGGTATGATTCCTAATATATAGTATTTTATTTTTGATGGGATGATAGGGGGTAGTAGCCCATGGATATTGGTCTCACTAGGGCACCAACATAGGATGGATAGATAGCAATAGCACTGGTAGTAGCACAGGCCTAGACTATTGGGTTACAAGGACATGTGGCAACTTTATGGGGATAGATTGTCACTTTATAGGGTTAGGTGGTGATGCTAAATAGAGTGTGATATTAGGTGAGGATCTCTATTAGATTAGTGACTCAAGAGAGAGATTCACTGAGGCATAGGGTGGGAGTAGTGGTATCACCAATAGGGGCACCAATAAGAGGACTTGATATGATTCTTATGATCTGGTACTTAACCACCATTAAGGAGTTGTGATATTATGAGGTGATAATGCTAACACAACTACCATTAGAGATGAGGTATAGAGAGTATAGGGCCAACTTAGTAGGTGGTCTATCTATAGATACTCTAGGATAGTGGACCTCTACAATGGTTCAGGAGGACCACCACTAGATGGTAGTGTAATTGTATGTATAGGTACAGGTGGTAGTGGTGTCCCAAGGCCCTAATATGTGAATGTATAGGATGTATATTTTTTTGATTTTGATATTAACATGTCAATGATGAGAGATGTGTTTATGAGAGATATTTATGTATACATGATTATATGTATTATTTTATTGCTTGATGATGACTTGATGATTATGGTCTGAAGTTGAGATGTTTATTATGTTTTATGGATATTATTGACCCTATGATGAAGATGTGATGATTATTTATGCTCATGAGATGATATGTGGATTAATGGTTTATTATTTAGTGTAGGCATGTGATGATGTTTATTGATGTTCATGTTTTTGGCATGTGATGTACATGATTATGAATGAGTGTTGATGATGGTCACGTAATGGCTTTGCTTATGACATGATTATGGATATGTGATAGATGATGTGATTAGGTTATGGTAATGTTATTCATAGATGTTTTATGCTTTGTTCATTGGATGGATATGATATATATGATAATGGATGTTTTTATTATTATCATATAATGATGTTGTTTATGATATTATTATGGATATGTGATAGGTGATAGCATAGATGATGTATATATGATCATGTTAAATAAAATGATGGCATAGTGTATAGATGTGACATTATTTTTGTTTGGTAGATATGATGTGTCTTATGGATAATGATAGATGACATGGTTTATGTTTTTTGTTGATATGATGTAATTTTTAGATAGGATTATGGATATTTGTTTATGAAAGTGCATGGTGTATGTTTTTAATGAGGAAATGGTATAATTCTCATGTCTCATGCTCTATAAGGTGATATGTGGATTTGTAGTATAGGCATATGATGACATGTTAATGGATAATATGGTTTGTTTTGCATTTTTATAGATATTATGTTGAAGATTATGGATGATTTATGTGATGATGAGATGAGGGAATGAAAATTTGCCTGTGATGTTGAATTTAATATATTGATGGTTTTTGGTGATTATATTGTGGATGATGTGTTTGTTCATAGATATGATCATGAATCAGATGGTTTGGATTGTGGTTTTAGATGATGTGGTTTATGATACAAGTGATGATGTGATTGATGTTGGGTTTCATAGATAGGGTATGGTTCATAATTTTGTGATGTATATGGATTAGTGTTTTAGATTAATGTTTTGAAGGTTTGGATATGATATGGGTTAATGGATTGATATCGATTAATGTTGGGATGAAATGATGTTAACTATTTGGATATGATATGTGATATTGAGATGTAATGAAGACAAATAAATTAGGTGTAGATAGTAAACTAAATGTGGAAAAGGGATAAGAATTATAAGACATATATCCCTTGAACTAATAAATAAAGGGTAAGAAAAATGAAAGATGTGTTCATTGGTAGGGGCATAACAAAATTGAAGTTGTCTTGAATTAATGAAAATAATCCTTTTGAATGGTTCACATGAGCATGATTTGATTTCCAAAGAAGGTATCATGATCACTTTGTGTCAAGTAAGCTCATAGTCCTTTTATTTTAGAGAGTTTAAGAAGGGAAAGTAGGTGATTGGTAGATGGTTGAATGGGAAATGGTAATGTGGTAACCTAATGTGGGTAGCTTTCCCCTTCTATAGGTGACCAAAAAACCATAATATACAAGTCCCTTAATTATATAATGTGTAGACTGATTAACATGATTAGTCTACTAATGCCATATGTAAAAGCCAATTACAGCTCATGTGTTTTGATTTTGACATAGGGTTATTTCTTTGCTTTGTTTTTTTGAGAGGTTGGTGAAGCTAACTAATGTGGAAATCTTGAAATGATTATTTTGACAAACTTAACGTTACCATCCTTCAAGAGAGTGGTCAAGGGAGAAGTCTATCTTTAAGCAATTTAGTTTTCAGGTAGATGTTCTTCAAGGGAGTAGTTTACAATGCTAGTAATATGGACCTAAGTGATATTTTGGTATCCTAATTTGATTTTGAATGCTATTTTTAGACATGGATAAGTTTATTTAGGCTTAAGGTCTATCTTTATGGAGGCAAGAATTTTTAGCACAAAACGTTAATGATAGATGAGGAAAAGTGGTTTAAGAAATAACTGATCATAGTTTTCCATATGATTAGAGATGAAAATTATCCATGATAACCATGTCATGAGTAGAGCCTTCGTATCCATGCTTAAGATGACATTATAATTGTGATAGATAATCACATGGTCCTATGTTGTAATCAAGTATCCTTAAAGGGAGAGGGATAGGTAAATGTGTAAGGAAAGTGAAAAATCTCACAAACCAAAGGATGATATTAAGTTACACATAAAGGTGAAGGTGATCCTACTTTAAAAATAGAAAGGATATAGATGCAAAGGATTGAGAGGCTTAGGTTCTAGTTTGCCTTTGAGAGAAGACAATAAATAAGCTCCTGATCCATACTTATGGTTTATGATGTAGGGTACAAGCTAATTGAAATCAAACTTTCCTCTTTTACTTTTCTCCGTGTTTATTACATGTTGAAATATACACAAAGTCCCCTAGTTATTGTTTGTCACTTGATTAGAGGTGAAAAATATTTGGATTTTTGGTTTATTTGATGGATAAGGTACTCTACAAAGGTTGGGTGAAGGAGAAAGGTAATTTACAATAGTTTAGGTTTGGTTGGTTGATTAGTTTGGTTAATAGACTGACACAAAAATGCCAGGGGTTATCTTGGTTTAGGTTAATAAATGTTGAATGCCTTATAAAGGGAAATTTCCCCCAATTTACTCCTCCTATGGATATTTTTAAGGTTGGAAAAATATACCAAGGTGAGATTTTGGTTATTAAAAAGACTTAGGAGGGGTGAAGATGACTTCATCCACCTCTTAAAAGAGGTTGTTAGTTGTTAGTGGCTAGTGGTTATTAAAAGTTATGGGTTGAATTTGTGGGTGAGATTTCCTCTATTGTATCAAGGTTAGGAAAATGTTATGGGGTTTTATTTAGGTAGGTTAGGATAAGGTTGGTAGGTTTAATGGGTTGATCTTGGTTTAGGTTATTGTAGAGATTGGTTATGGTTGAGTTAAAAGGTGTGTTGATTGTGGTTGATTGATTTGGAATAGAGGTTGTTTTGATTGTTTGGTTTGGTTGGTGAGGTAAGGTTGGGTGGATGATTTTAGGAAAGTTTGGGTTGATGGTAATAATTTTGATTGGGTTAATGGTAGGTTTGGTTTGGTTGATGGTCTATGAAGTAGGGTGAATGATGGTTAAGGTTAGGTTTATTATTGTTAAGGTAGGGTCAATGGTAGGTTCTAAAAACTGGTAAGTATAAGAGGTAGGTTGGTTGGTTCCACATGGGTGAGTGGAAAATATTGGTTGGTTTCATTAAAGGAAAGGTGTGAATATTCCACTTGGTTAACAAGTGGTTTGGTTTTGGGTTGGATTATGGTTTCTTTAGTTATAGGTTCACCAAGGATCAAATTGAATAGATGGGCTTCATTGTGTTGAGGGCTTAGGTTATAGGTTTCCTCAGCAATGAGTGAAGGAAGAGTTTCAATGATTGATTTATTGAAGATATTTAAGGCTAGGTTGGGAGGAACATGGAGAATATCTTTTGAAACCTCCTTATGATCGATAAGGTTTTAGATGATCATTTTAAAAGAGCCACATCTATCTACATCATGTTCGTGTGTATGCTAATAAATACAAAATTCATTCTCTATGAACCAAATTGGTTTTGGAAAGTAATTATTGATGGGTTTTATTTGAGGAAGATTAATGATGGAAGACTCTAATAATTTGTCAAGGATAGAGGTATATGATTCCCCAGTGGGGTGTACCACTTAGGAAGAGGGTGCACCAATGGATCTTGAGGTTACAAGCCAATTAGTTGGTTTGATGAGGTTTTTTGGTTTGATAGGTTTGATGATTTTTATAGGTTAGGTAGGTTTTATAGGTTAGGTGGGTTTGGTTGGTAGGTGTTGATTGGATTTGATATGGTTGATAAGTTGGGTAAGGTTGGTAAAGTTGATAAGGTTGGTTGGTTTGGTTAGACTGATAGATTGGATAGGTTGATGGATTTATGGGCAGGTTAGTTGATAGGTTGAGGTTAATAATTTTGGTTGGGGTAATGGATATGATGGTTTGTGTAGGTGGCCCAAGGTTTGGTGATAGATGTTGATAAGTAGGTCTAGGTTTGATAGATGTTGATGCATCATAGGTTAGGCATGATGATGACCAAATGGTTGTTAATTAGCTATAGTTGATATTTGGTTGGTTATAGGTAATGGTTGATTGATCATAGGTACTAGAAAAAAATGACTAGTTTAATTATATGGTTCATTAATATTTTAGTTAGCTTAGGTGGTAGTTGATAGTTTGTTGGTTGGTTAAAGTTTGATTGGTTATAGGTAAGGTTAGGTTGATTTTAGGTGAGGTTGGGAGAATGAGTGACTCATTATGAAAGGTAATTATCTAAGGCAAGAGGGTTTTCTTTTGATATTCTAGTAAATCTAGGATCTCTAGGAAAGATTATAGGGAGGCTCTCCATTAAATAGAGGTAAAATGGTGGGAGGTAGGTTCTTGGTTGGTTTGATTCTTCAATTGTTGTCAAGTAAAGACCATGAGAGGAATAAAAAAGAAATAAACAAACTCACAACTCAAACACAAAGCAAACAAAAGGAAAAGATCTCAAGGAAATCAAACACACACTAAAGTGTATTTAACAAACTAGGGTTCTATTTAAATCACTTTTGGCTTATGTCTTAGAAAGTGTGAAGAAGAAATTTGGTTCATAGATCATGTACTAAAGAAGAAATATAAGGTTGGTTTCAGGTTGTATTTAGGTGCTCAAGAGAGAAATTTTTACTGATCTTCAATACATGGCTTGATATTGGGGCCTACCTTCTCACTTCACACACTGTAGAGATAAGGGTTTTGGGTGCTTACCTAAGATATACTATATTTTAGATTTTATACTCAACCATAGAGTTGAGTTGGTTCTCCCCTTAGTAATGACCTCCAAGTAGGAATGTCAGGAAAGGGTAAGGTTTACCACTAAGTTATGAAATCCTAAATGGTCCTTATCTCAAGTTTGTTTTGATGTGTTGATTGATTATGTGGTTTGGAAAAGGTGTGTGATACAAGCATGAAATCCATGATTAATTACTTTGATTTTAGGTTAATAGATGGACTAAGATAAGTAAGCAATAAATGTATGTAAAAGGTTTATTTTAAGCCCAAAATAAATTTTAGATTTCATTTGATGAGCATACAATAAAGGAAGAAAAAGGGTTTTTATGTCCCACTAGGTGTGCCAAAAGGTTTTTCTCAATTTCCACTAATTTCTTAATTTGTAAGCAAGTAATGAAACTAGTAAAGGGGTATGCAAAGGAATGCTTGATAAAAGTGCATGCGTGATCCAAATAATGGTGGGAACTCCTCTTTGGCTTGGGAGGAATAACTTGTAGATAAGAAAGACACTAGAAAAAGGGGTTGTTAGCAAAATAGTTGAGTAGAATACCTAGTGTGAGCTAGATCCAAGAATCATATGCTTTTTAGGAGGCTATTAATCTAGTATTTATAACAATTAAGTAGATTTAGATGAAAATAAATAATACTTGAATTCAATAATATGAAAGTAAATGCATGCAATAAAAAGAAAGTAAGATGCTTGTTTAAAGAAAATGACTAAAATAACAAAAATGGGTCAATAACTATGCTAAGATAGTTGGGATCAGATCAAGAAAATCAAGGAAGGCTCTGTGAATATGCAAGAACATAGAGAGTAGAGTTTGGTTAAGGTAAAGGAACTAAAAATAACTTGATGTTATTTTATTCCATGATGACCATCAATGGTTAGGTGAGTTGTCGATGGTTTTCCTAACCATCGGTGGTTGGGTAAACATCGATGATTGAGGTGACTATCAATGGTTATGATAACCATTGGTGATTACCCATGTATAACTCTAGAAATGTTCAATAAGGATATTGCATATTGGGTAGATGGTTAGGTAAAGGTTAGAATATGGGTTTGGTCTAAAATGGAAAGTTGGAAGATGAGTTTGATTAGGTTAGGGTATTTGGAAATGAAATGAAATTAGGAAACCAATACCAATTTACCTACAACTTGCTAGATAATGGAAGTAATATGGCTAGAGTGATGATACTTTAGCCCTTAAAAAGTGATTTGGATAGAGGTTTGAGTTTTTGTTACTACTTCTTACTTACTAAAGGGATGATGGATACCTGTATAAGAAGATTTGATAGCCTGGACATAGATTTGTTGTTTTTGAGTCTTTTTCACTTCTTACTTCTCTCCTTTTATAGGATGGAGTTACTAATTATATAAGAGGAAGTTTTTAATTAGGATGGAAGATAAATTTTCCTATTATGATGGTTTAAATATTGTAAAAAACACATAAGGGAAGTTTATAAATTATGACATGCTTATCTCATACACAATTTTAAATAGATTTAAAGTAGGTTGATGACCTGACCATCAACAACTAGGCTAACCATCAATGGTTAGGCTAACCATTGATGGTCAAGGAACTAGAGGAAAATGGGTGAAATTAAGTTGAAATGAGGTGGATTAAAAGGTTTAGTTAAAGGTGTTAGGTTAGGGGTTTAATAGGTTCAATTTAGGAAATGAGTTTAGTTAACTTAGTGGTCAACTGGACTCAAGGTCAGATGAGGGTCAAGGCACTTCAACATCTAAAACTGTCATGTGTAGTTTTCAAGTGTCTACATTCACAATGCCATTAGAGTTATTTCAAATGCCATTAAGTGGTATAACTAATGTATTATGATATCAATAATACATATAGACCACCATTGGAGATAATATTCATCTTTGGTTTGATAGGTTAGAGCTTACAAGTTTGGTTCTTGAGACTGGTTCACCAAGTTAAAGACGGATCCATGTCTAATAAATTATTGGCTCCTATAGAAAAAAAGTGGGGCCCAAAAGGTGATATATGGTCTATAGGTCTATTTTAATATAGAAAAATATAGGAAAATGAATGTCCTTAGATTATTTTTCCATCTATATGGGGACATATGATCCAGATATGATACTAGAGCAGACAGGTAACTAATGTAAGGGGGTTTTAATCCTTCAGCATGGCCATAGTCTTGAAAAGCAATTGCCTAAAAAAATGAAACCATGATTTGGTAGATACATGATCATGAGGTTTTGAATTCAAGTGAGATATGGTGTGAAGGATCAAAGAAAAGGTCCAGTGATGGGAATTGTAGCTAGAAGCATTCAATGCATCCTTGGAACCTTTGGGAACTTTCTCACTCAATAAGCCACACATAGTGTCCTAGTTGATGAAAGAAGAGACAAGGTTTTCATTGGTTACATACAAAGGTGGTGGCTCAAGTTTAACTAATGACCCAGTACAAATGTTCTTTTTTTGATAGTGTGCTCACATATCCTTTCTTTTTGTCTCTCTTTTCATTTCATTCCCATTCAAGGGGTTCTCATCTTTTATAATTTAGCATTTTATTTTTTGAGAAAAGGATACTCATCGAAACTCTTGAAAAAGTATGCTCACTTGATAAGGTTAAACCCTATCAAAATATTGTAAGAACTACCTTTTGAAGTAAGAGGATCAACTATTTGCCTACTATTTTAGTATTTTTTTGGCTTTTTCAATGTGATATAATTATATACTAAAATAAAAGTAAATTTAGGGTTTTAAAGATTAATTGGATATGGATATCAGTTGTGCAACATTGGTCAAGATTATGGGAACTCCTCTTTGGCTAGGGAGGAATGACCTACAAATCACACTAACTAAAAAAAATGATTAATAAAAAGATGAATGGGCTACCTAGTAAGAAACTAGTCCCAAGATGTGATCTAATTCCTTAGGTGGATGCCAGTCCATGTTTAACACTCAAGTTTATAAAAAAAATGAAATAACAAAGATATATATGGATAGGATTCAAAAAGATAACAGTAAATATGTCTAATCTAAAATAGGATTAATGTGATCAAAGTAATCATCCCAAAATTCAATAGCTATATCAATGTGATCTTGAATTAAAACCAATTGTTCATTAATGCTTTCCTAGTTAGGTGTGAAAACCATAGTACAAAGACCTAATTCAAATGAAAATTTTCTTTGATCAATGAATAAAGGTTGTGGGACAATGGGGAGATCAAATATGCTAACAATATCATGTGCTAATCTAGGTAGAGTCATCTACATGTGAAAGATATGTTTTCAAAAAATAACATGCAAGATTTAACATGTTTTTAGGATCATGAATGTTATGAAAATAGACTTGAAGGTTTTTTTAATAGTTTAGTAGGGATTAATGATAATCCTATAGGATTTACATCAATTTAGATGGATTGACAACAATTTTGATTCATATGCTAAACTATGAAAATAGGCGATAATAACATTTGTAAAATTGATAAAATGATGAAAACCAAATGGAAATGTTGACACAAAGGTGTAGAAGAATATAAATATTTAAATATGAATGAATTAACATAAAATACTAACCTTGAATGGCTTAAAACATGTAAATAAATAATACTATAAAAGTATGCTAAGAAACCTTCAAAATCCATTGAGAGTTGCATGAACAAAGGTTCCACAAGGTCACAAAGTGTTGAAAATGTCTATACATAGGGTCTAAGAAAAATCCAACAGAGGTTCAAAGTCAAAAATCATTGTGCATATCTCTCAAGCTGAGGAAAATTGCTATATATTTATGGATTGATGTTGTTATGGGCAGATCAATGTCGATCATGGAGAATCAATGATGATTTGGCCAAAATGGGTGGAGGTGATCTTTAGGCCATTAAAAAGTGTTGTATCCTATTACAAGTGATCTTTATGAATCTTATTATAAATTATTCCTATTATAAGTGAAATGTATCCATGAGATAATGTTATGAATAGAGATGAGGTATTCATATTCAAGGTTGAAGTTATAGTGACTAGCAAATAAAAACATAACTCTCATATCATTATTTGGTATTTCAGGATAGGAGGATATGATAATATTTAAGAATAGCTAACCAAAGATGAGCCACGATCTATTAACTATAGAAAGGACTTAAATGCAATGCATTAAGAGGTTTTCATTCTGGTTTACCGTCAAGAGAGGTCAAGTGATATGCCCCATATCCATATTTATGGATTATGATTAATGGTCCAAGCCAATTAGGAGCAAATTTCCCCCATTTACTTCATTCCATATTAGTGACATGTTAATTTTCTTTAAGTATAAGGCATCCAATGTTAAATTCAAATTCTCTTATATGCTAATTATATTCTCATTTTAGTCGTGCTTGATATATATGAAAGTGATTGAGAGCTATTTTATGATTTTCATCTAATATTTCAAGCTAGGATAAACACTCTTGATGAAAATCCTCATAAAAAATGATGTCTTTAAGGGAGACATGATGAGAGGGAATTAGGAATTATAAAGGAAGTATAGCTTCTATACCATAGACTAAGGAAAAGGAGTAGCACCTATAGGGATTAAAATACTAGTTCAATATGCCCATAAGGCGAAAGGGATACAAAGGTGAAAATCCTTCAAAACTTCATTGATGACTTTGGTTAAGATTTTGACTAGGGTTTTATTAGATGATTCTACTTGACCATTGGCTTGAGGATAGTAAGGTGAGGAAAAACTTTATTTTATTTTAAATGAGTCACATAGTTCCTAGAATTTCTTAATCTTGAAAGATTTTCCATTATATGTTATTATTTTATATAAAAGTTCAAAATGATGAATAATGTGATGGTGGATAAAAACCACAATATTTTCTACTTTGGTCAAAATAAGAAACATATATTCCACCCACTTGGTGTAGTATTCTGTAGTGGTAATGATGAAGCCATGATGCTAAGAGGAATTAGGGTTCATTTTACCTATGAGATTGAGCCCCCATTGGGAGAATGGCCAAAATCATCTTGATACCTACAAGGATTTAATAGGGATGTGGGATAAGTTTATATGCTACTAACATTTTATAGGCCTTTTAATGTATGTGCAATAATCTTGATTCAGTGGGCCATTAATAGCTTAGACATAAGAATTTTTTAGTGATTACGTGGCCACTAAATTATCCACTGCATGACCCATTATGTACTTCCTAGTTAGTAAGGTATCTTCATACTTTTGGAGATAATAAAGAATAATGCCATTGAAACCATGTTTATAGATAACACCCCTAATATAGTATAGTAGGCATCTTTCTATTGAAATACATGCCTAAAACCTTTGGATAGATGGAGAGGAGATAGTCTTATAGATAAATAAGTAAATATTTGTGTGTACCATGGATCCTCCAAATTTTCCTCTATATTATTGATAGAAAAAATATTGTTTCTCATGTAGGAAGGCTAGTTAAATCGATGGATAAGGACAAATATCTTGGAATCCTAAGATGAGGATGGGATAAAAGAGGCAAGAGATGCCATAGTATTAGTGAACTTATTAGTTGATCTAGGAGTAATTTGGATATAGTAACATTTAAAAGTAGATATAAGTTGATCAGCTAAGGTCTTATATCTTTAGAGGATATCACTCTTACATTGATAAATACCAATAATTTGATTGACTACGAGCTGAGAATCACCATAGATATTAAGGGATCTAACTCTTAATGCAAGGGTTGTTTGGAGGCCTATGATCAATGTTTCATATTTAGCCATGTTATTGGTACAATCAAAATCTAATTTAAAAGATAATGGTATGGGAATACCTTGAGGAGGGATTAATATAATTCCTACACTACCTCCATGCTCACATTTAGACCCATCAAAGAACAGAGTCATTTGATATTCCATGACTAATTAGGAAGTGGATACGATAGATTCATTAGGAAATTCACTATTTATTGGTCAATTGTTAGTAAGAGGTGCTTCAACCAAATGATCAACAATAATTTGTCCTTTAACATACTTTTAATGGAGAAATTCTAGATCAAACTCAGCTAGAATCATGATCCATCTAGCCATTCATTGATTTTGATAAGGCTTATAATGCATGAACTTAAGGGGGTTGATAGTCATAATTATGTACATCTTGTGGTTAATCAGGTAATGACGAAGCTTAGAGGATACAATAACCAATGCTAGGCATAGTTTTTTGGTATGTAGATAACATGTTTCATATTCTATGATAGTACAAATTATATAATAAACAACCTATTCCTTGTGATGCTTGTCTCAATGGGAAATAATAACACCTAGATTATGTTCATTAGCTAAGATATAAAATAAGAAAGGTTTCACCTCCTTCAGTGGAGTGAAGACTGAAGGTGACAGAAGATAGTCTTTGAGTGTGTTAAAGGCTTCTTGACAATTAGAATCCCATATTAAGTGATTATCATTCTTTAATAAATGGTGGAAAGGTTGACACTAATCAGAGAGTTGGGATATAAAATGATGGATACACTAGAGCTTGCCTTGTAAACTATGAAGTTTATTAAGGTTGGATAGAGGAGGCATTTCTATAATGGCCTTGATTTTAGTGAAATCCACTTCTATTCCTTGAATATAAATAATGAAGCCCAAAAGTTTACCCATCACTACACCAAAAATGTACTTTTCTAGATTTAGATGTACATGATACTAGAGAAGATAAGTGAAGATAACATTAAGTATAAATAAGTGATCCTTGTGGAATTTTGACTTCCCAAGGAGGTTATATACATAGTCTTCAACAATTATGTGGATTATGTCATGAAATATATAAGTCATGGCCCACTGTTAGGTGGTTCCTATGTTCCTTAGGCCAAAGGGCATAACATAGTCATAGAAGGTCCCCTAAGGAGTAATAAATGTAGTTTTATGTTTATCTTCTGGTGTAATAAGTATTTGAATATAACCAAAAGAACCATCTATAAGGGGACAACATTTCATGACCAGCTATCAAGTTTAATAATTGGTCAATATTAGGGAGAGGCAAATCTTCTTTTGGACAAGCAAGATTTCAATCATGAAAGTTAGTACAGATACAAAGTCCCCTATAGGCTTAGTAATTGAAATGATGTTGGAAATCCATTGAGGATAATTGATGGGTTGAATGCAGTTAGCAGATAAGAGGCACTGCAGTTCCTCTTTTACTAGGATTGTGACATGGGGATGCATTTTATAGTTATTTTGTTTTACCAATTTGGTATAAAAAAAGGTGATGGTATTATGGATAACTATTACGGGGTCAATACCAATCATATCACTATAAGACTAGAAAAATGCATTGCTATGATATGATAAAAAAGTGGTAAAATCATAGTTTTATTGGGGATTTAAGGCTTTGCTAATTTTAATAATTCTCAAGGTTTCCTAAGATCTAATAATAATATAAATAGTGGGTTCACTTAATAATATAGATGTTTTGGATGGAAGATAATTACGTAGATAAGAGTTTTTAGTGCCTAGATGAGTCAAGATTGACTCATCATCCTGACACTAAAGAATAGGGATGGTTAGCATTTCATGGCTTATTAAATTAGGATATTCTAAAGGGATAATTTGGGTCTCACCATGATGGTGATGGATGAGGGGTTCTATGGAGATTTAATTGACTAAGAAAAAAGTTAGAAGGTATGGATACAGTGTCACTGATCAAGGAAGAGGTATCAGATGATGCAAATTGCTCTTCTTCTTACAAAAATGGTAGAAGAATGGGTTTGAGATAGGATTTAGAATATTTTTTAAATCCTAAGCCATGATTTTTAGGTGGTTTTCTAAAATATCCTAATGTGATATCATGAGGACCTTATTCATATCTACCCATGCCAAAGCCCTTCTAGACACAATGATAAAGGTAGGTTTGTATGAATTGGGGTTTATTGAGAAATGAGAAATTAGATGTAAAGGGTTTATCATGGGTATCATTATCAAGCCTTGGGGTGGTTTGATCAATTCCACCATATATCAAGTGGGTACATAAGAATAGTGGCCCAAATGGGATGAGCTCAACTAGGTTGGGTAGATACATGGGTTGTTTGTCTAGAGGACCGTATTCCCTAGGAGTGGGTAATGTGTTAAGGGTTAATAGCTAGTATTCTCCCATTGAATGATGCTACATCATGGAATCATGAGCTAGTAATTTCAAAGTATAAATAGTCATACTAGTTGAGGCTTGATTAGAGGATGAAGATGGGATTGTGTTAGGTGAGGGTATTAAGACATCGCTTGGTTAAAAAAGTGCAGTTGCATGATTTGAAGGGATGATATGGAGATAACCTTCATGTTCAAACTTAATTTACTGATGGATGGTGGAGGGGATGTATCACATCACATTAATCCATATACATTGTAATAAAATATTATATTGGAATGTCCCTTCTATGACATGAAAGAGTTCATGGAGTGTGTGATAACCTATGTGAATGGGAAGGACAACTATTCCTACTATGGGTCCTACAATGTCATTGAATGCATAGAGAATTGTTGATGATTAGGAAATAATGTTTTTTAATAGCTATAACTATTAAAAATTGTGTGAAGAAATAATATTGATACTGGCCCCATTATCAATCATAACTCTTTTAATCTAATTTTGATTTATTTGAGTTGTGATGAAAATTGGGGATATTGATCTTCAAGTGATAAGGGAATGACTTTAGAATTAGTAAAAATAACAAATGATATCATTTTTGGGGCCCTTATAAATTTTGACAATGGTTAAGGCTCATCTGGCTAGACCTCAATAGCCTAGAGTAATTTTATCATTGCTTGTCGATGGTGTGGAGATTTTTTTATAAGTTCATATAATGACATTTTTATAGGCATTTGGTGGAGTTATTTTAATGTGGGGATTTGTAGTAACTCCTTGGCTTCAATTAGGGTAGTTCCTATAATAGAGACTTTAGGCTTTTATATAGATGGTTTAGGTGTATTAGAAGTATAGGCTCTTATAACTAAAACATTAGCCTTATTACGATTTTGATTTTGAAAGAGGGTGGCTACATGGACAACATTGATGTGAAATAATAGGGGATCCAAAGAATCCACTGAATCTTCATCACTTATAGGATTATAAAGATTATGGATGGGTGGAATATTTGGGATGGTGACTTTTTTCTTAGGATTTTTATTATTTAGGTTGTCAATAAATAGATCATCATCTTAGACTAGCTATTAGATTATAGCCTTAAGGGCATTATAATTTTATATATCATGTTCAGGTATTCTATGATATGTGCATATCTCATAAATCCTATACTAAATAAGTCTTTGGGGGTGAAGGTTAATGTGATATATAGGTGGTATCATTATGAGGGATGTATCCAACAATTTTTTTAAGATTAAAGTGTAATATCATTTCAAAGGGTTACTTTGTGGTCTTATAATAGGTTGTGCAATCTCTTTTGGTAAATTATTGATCATTTGGTTTTGATGTTTAGATATTATGTTAGGGATTACCTTAGGAAATTTTTATTTAAATTTATTTAATAGTCCTTTATCAGAAGATAGTGGATACTGGGATGGAGGTGTGTTTAATAATGGAGGGAGACTTTGCATTTTCCCACATGTTTTAATGGAAGAACCTATGCTAGGGATAGTCATTTCAGAAAATGGATGAGGACCTAAAATATATGACAAAGATGATAAAAAGGGGTTAGTTCTTTACTCTTTTGTGTGTTGAGAATATAAAGGGTATTCAGACTAAGGTTTATATCTTTTGACATTTGAAAAAGATCGACCTTGACTTGAGTATGGGCTAAGGCTTTCTTTGATGGAATACCAAGATAATAGTCCTAGTTATTGATGATAGGATATTTACCCTTTCCCTTAGTATCTTCAAGGTAAGGAGGTGTTGTGATATAGGATGATTTCAAAGGGTCTTGGTATCAAGTGAATTGATAGAATCCCATTATATTGTAATCTAGGTACATATCATGAAGAGGTTTACCAAGGACCAAAGGGGTGGAGTTTTTGACTTTATTAGTATCAAGATGTTTATTTATGACATCTTAAGGAGTCATTTCATTTTCCTTTTTAGGATATTTAGCTTAAGAAGATGAAGGGGATGGCTTGCATAAATTATCCCATGTAATGAGATCAGGGAGCTCTATAGAGGTTTTGGTAGTTGTTTTGATAATTTTAGGTTGATTTATATGAAAATCATCTCCCATAACGAGATCTAAGATTTAATATTTCTCTGGAGCTTCTTTAGGTAATAACTAGTCATAGATTATATAAATCATATGCATATCCTAATTTTATGTTTCTCTAGGGTTAGCTTGGACTATGTTTGATGTGGATGGATGGTTTGGAAATAGATATCTAAAGATTGGTTGGGAAGAGCATTTGGATTGTCCAAATGAAGTCCCCCCTTATCGGTGAGGTCTTGTACCAATCATTTAAAGGATTGGCATCATTTTATGTCAATTCCTATTACCCTATGATAGTCACAAAATTCATCCTCTTTATACCAAATAGGTTTAGGATGCATATCATCAATTGGTCTAATCAAAGGGAGCTCAATAATGTTTTTATATGAGTTTATCCAATATAGAAGTGTAAGGTTCCCCTGAAGGGCTATATTTCTTAGGGGGAAAATTAGTAAGGCCCCTAGGTGGCTATGTTTGAGAAGTGGATGGTCCTGATTGATTGTGTGTTGGAGGGGAAGAAGTCTTTAGAATAATAACATTTGCTACCACTTTTAGTTTAGGATAATTATTATTATTTTTTGAGGGTTCAAGTTTGAATTTTTATTGCGTAAATTAATTTTTACCTCTTCAATGCCCTAAATTTTAAGTTTATGTGCCATGGTAAAGGCTTCATCAAAAGTTTTAAAGGTTTGAATTTATAATATAAATGAGATATATTTTGCACAAGACCATGGCAATAATTCAATTAATTTAGGTTGTGGCAAGGAAAAGGTTAACTGGTTGATCAGGCTATGTCAGTGAACTATAAAGTTTGATATGGATTCATCTTCAAATTGTCAAATGGTGTATAAATATGTGATACTCAATTTTCAATCAATGTTGATTGAGAAGTGTTTTAAGAAATTTTTGGCCAATTTCCCAAAGGAAAAGAGTGAATGTTGAGGGATGGAGATGTACCAATCTAATGCAACTCCTACTAGTGACATGGGAAATATCCTAAGCGGTAATGTATCATCATGTGGTATAAGGTAACACGTGTCAA
This sequence comes from Torreya grandis, assembly GCA_037957365.1. Taxonomy (NCBI): domain Eukaryota; kingdom Viridiplantae; phylum Streptophyta; class Pinopsida; order Cupressales; family Taxaceae; genus Torreya; species Torreya grandis. The sequence goes on along the minus strand of JARHVA010001931.1, from coordinate 2,573,902 downwards.
AAATATCTAAGATGTTGTTGGGGATAATATTTGTTTTGAAACTTAGTAAACATGGGAATTTCTTGTTATGAGGGATATAGTCAGATAGGAATAGATGGGTGGATAGGCTCCTTGAAAATTTGCTCATATGTGGGCATAGTATTATGTTTGGAGATAGAGGCTTCCAAACTAGCCATCTTATCCACAAGGATGTTTATGAGGTCTACTTAGGGGTTATTTTGATGTAAATTCCCTAAGACACCTTGATAAAGAGTAAATAGGGGTTGTGAAGAAGGGTATCCAACTACAATGGACATAATGGGATGGGATGTCACCACATATTATGGGACCTGTAGTGGAATATTCTACTATGTGGAAGATTGGAAATAAGTGGTCCCTAATGACTATGATAGAGCCATATATTAAATAGTCATGGTGACATACTATTGGGGAGGTTGCATTAGAGGGATTTGTTTCATTGGAGGGATTTGTTGTGTATGTTACAACACTTGTGAACTATATGCTAGGCTCATTTTGATAGGTGGGAGACATACATGGATTGATACTACTAATATTTGGGGAGGAATAATGGATATAGGCTGAGTGGTATAAGCACTTTGAACCTAAGTAATCAGGGTTGGAGAATTGGTGGATACTATAGGTGGTTGGCTTTGTAAATTTGCATCATCTGAGTATTAGATCTAGATGGAAAAGATATAGTAGAAAAGGATACCATGGTCATGGTAAATCCTTTGGTTTTCTCAATTCCCTCAAAAATCATCTTGTATAAATATTAATAATCTTGGGTATGGGGGGAAGGAGGAATGTGTATTGCTCGATTACTAAGGTAGTAATTAAGAGAAATAGGGTTATTATCCAATATTTCCATAAAGGAAGGATTTCATTGAGAATAAAAGTGTGGGAATATAGGATTTTCAAAGGACTCAAGGGTAGAGGAGGAACTAGGTGTATCTTCCATAGGAGAGGATGTGACACCCACTTTAGATTCTTTGTTTGATTGTTACCTAGTCAAAACCATGAGATGGAAAATAAAATAAATAAAAAAACAACAATTTATGTTTGGTTTATCTTGATTTTAATTGTGGATAAAAAATTCACAAATTTAAGTAATTACAAAAAAAATTTATCTTTTTTTATTTTTTAACTTTAAGATGTGAAAAGAAATAAAGAAAAAGGATAATGAGGGTCCTAATAAATGGTAATCTAAGGATGGTTTTTGGTATTTTATTTTGGAACTCAAAGGAAATATATATTGTTATTGGTGCATGGCTTGATACTTGGGGTTTTCTCCCCTCAAGTCACAATCCCATAAGTAGTACAGGTGCTTAGCCAATATATATTGATAGTCCAGATATTATACTCAGCCAAATAACTGAGTTGGTCTTCCCCTTGGTAGTGAGATCCAAGTGGGATCACCAAGAAGAAGGTTGTTTTGAGGTGATGAAATCCTCATTAGTTTCCTTATGTCAAGTGTTTAAATGATTTTGTTGAGACTATGATTTAGCTTATGTGTGAAAGAGTGATGACTATGATGAATTCACCACTTAGATTATTCTATGTGAATTAAGTAGGGAAAAAATGAGTGCAATTTATTTTAACCTTTAAAGAGGAAATAAAATGCAAAATTAATGTTCTTTGGATTAATTCACACAAATAAAGGGAAAGAGAGAAAATTTAATAATTTTGAATTTTAAAACAAAATATGAGACCTGGGTCCCACCAGACATGCCAAAATGTTTTAGTATTTTTTTTATTTTTTCAATGTGATCTAATTAGCTAATAAAAACAAAGTAAATGTAGGGTTTCAAAGATTACCTAGAGATAGATATTAGTTGTGTACCATTGATCAAGCTTGTGGGAACTCCTCTTTGGTTGGGGAAGAATGATCTATAAATCATAGTAACTCACAAAAAAAATAATTAATAGAAAGATGAATGGGTTGCCTGGTAAGAAACTAGTCTGAAGAAGTGTTCTACTTCCTTAGGTGGATGTCAACCCATGTTAAAAACTCAAATTTATAAATAAACATGAAATTACAAAGATATATAAGGATAGGATGCAAATAGATAAGAAAAAGATGTCTAATCTATAGGAAGATTAATGTGATCAAAGTAATCATCCCAAAATTTAGTAGCTATATCAATGTCCTCTTGAATTACAACTAATTACTCATTAATTATCTCCTTATTAGGTGTGAAAACCATAATACAAAGACCTAATTTTAATGCAATGTCACTTTGATCAGTGAATAAAGGTTGTGGGGCAATGGGGAGATCAAATATGTTAATAATATCATGCGCTAATCTAGGCAGAGTCATCTACATGTGAAAGACATGTTTTTAGAAAATAACATGCAAGATTTAATAGGTTTTTAAGATTTTGAATGTTATGAAAATAGAATTCAAGGCTATTTTAAGAGTTTATCAAGGATCAATGATGATCCTACAAGATTGATATCAATTCAGATGGATTGGCATCGATTTTGAGTAAAATGATAAATTATGAAAACATGCAATAATAATGACTTGAAAAATTTATAAAATGATGAAAACTAAATGGAAATGTTGATAAAAAGGTGTATAAGATAAAAATATTTAAATATGAATGAATTAACATAAAATACTAACCTTGACTGGCTTAAAAACATGCAAATAAAGAAGACTATAAAAGTATGCTAAAAACCTTCAAAATCCCTTGATAGTTACATGAATAGAGGTTCCATACGGTGGCAAAGTGTTGACAATGTCTATACATAGTGTCCAAGAAAAATCTAGTATAAGCTCAAAGTTAAAAATCATTATGCATGTTTCTTGAGTCGAGGAGGTTTGATGTATATTTATGGATTGATGTCATTTTAAGCTGATCAACATCGATCATGAATAATGGACATTGATTTGACCAAATGGGTGGAGGTGATATTTAGGCCATTCAAAAGGGTTGTTTACAGGGTAAATATAGGTTTAACCAACTTCTAAGTTGTTAGGTTGGGTAAACCATGGGATGGGTTTGTTAGGAGGTTGGGAGGATTTTTGTTTTTTATTTGTTTTTCTAATTTTATAGTTAGGGGTAGTAAAATAGGGTTAGTTACTATTTGACTGTAGTAATTAACTTAATTAACTCATGTGGTTAAGTTAAATGGGTAAGGATAATGTAATTATTTCAAATAATTATTAATGGGGCCATTATGTTAGAGATGAAGGATAAATATGATGATGCATCATGTTAATACACAAGGGTATATAAAACTAGCATCTACACCTATCTCTTATCTTTAATTAGTGTTTAACATGCTTGTGTATGGTGAATTTGTGAAGGAGATTATTCCTAGTTTTCTATCATTCTTCTTTCCTCTTTGAAGATATTTTCAAGTTGTAGGTCTAGATTAGTGTCTTATTTGGAACCTCTTCCATGAAATATTTATGTAGTTAGTGAGATTGTGAGATTGAATAAGCCATAGTTGTCTTTTGTTAATATAGTGTGTGTTCAAAATTATATGATTGTCTATTTAACATTGTTGCATCACCCTTTTATCCTTCTTAGGATCCTTGATTCTATATCTAACCCTTTTCCTTATAAATCATTAGTTTAACATTAGTTTAGGTGAGCATGAAGAGGAAGCCAAACTTTTCTATAGGTTCATATCTACCATAGGTGAACCACATCCTAGGGTTTTTCTCATAGTTCTTATCAAGTTAGAAAGGGCTTGAAGAGCCCTCTTCCAAAGGGTGTGAATCTGAGCCGTAATAGTGCCTATCACAAAACTAAGGGATTATGCCTTTGTATTTATTTTTATTACCTAAATTTTTCATGTCCTAAAGATGAATTTCCTCTACCTAATATCAATCAAATTTTAGATCTTACATTTGAACATGAAATTTTATCTATCATGGATAGGTTCTTTTAGTATAATTAAATCCTTATTTCACTATAAGACCAACACAAGGATTCCTTCATTACCCCATGGGTAAATTTTTGTTATATGTTCATGCCTTCTATTTTAAAAAATGTGAGAGAAACTTACCAATGTCCCATGACCTACATATTTCATAATGTAGTCCACAAAATCATTCAATATTATGTGGATGATCTCCTAGGTAAATCTAAGATCCGTAAGGACCATCTCTCTATTCTTTAGGTAATATTTGCTCCTTTAATCAAATACCAGGTCTACCTCACTCCACACAAGTTTGGTTTTTTGGTCTTTTTAGGAAAACTCTTGGGTTTTATTGTCTCCATTTAGGGAATCAAAGTTAATCTGGTTAAATTTAAGGACATTTTATAAATTCAACACATGTTTACTCTTAAGCAACTTCATATTCTATAAGGGAAATATTAGTCTTTTCAGTTCTTTATCTCATAGTTATCATATCCATGTCAGCCATTCTATCACATTATTAATAAATATACTTAATTCATATAGGATGTTAATTGTCAAAAATCCTTTGATGCCCTTAAGAACTATCTTCTTTCTCCCCCTGTCTTTGCTCCTCTTGGTGAGATCTGACCATTTTACTTTTACATATTAGCTACATATCATGCCTTAAGTGCCATGATTACCCATCAATATGAGAAACATATAGAGAAAGTAATTTATTACATAATTTTCACTCTCATCAATTATGAAACTCATTACAAACATATGTAAAAATGATGTCTAGACTTGTTCTTTATAAATTTTAAGATATGTCATTATTTACTTAATCATAAAACATATGTGATTACCAATACTCACCCTCTTAAATACATACATTCAAATCCATATCAAAACAAACAAATAGAAAGGTGGATTATGACCCTTACTAAAATTTATCTTGAGTTCATCCACAAAACATTAAGGGACAAATCATTGCAGATCAGTTGGTAGAAGAACCTCTTTTAAATAGTCAACCCTCTAACTATGAATTCCCTAATTAATTTATAACCTCCTTGTATCATGTAGATACATAATATCAAATGAATTTTTTATTTTATTGATCTAAATGTGAGTGTGGGTGATCCAAAATTATTTTAATGCCTTTTTAAGGTCCCCTATATTGTTATCTTTTAAACTCAATTTTTATTACACTAATAATATGGTAGAGTACAAGGACCTAATTATAGGTATCAAACCTCCTTTATCCCTAAAAATTAAAGTTATCAATATTTATGTCTATTCTTAGCTTGTGGTCAATCAAATAAATGGCATATATTAATGTAAAAATGTTACTCTCTATAAATACAAAATCTTAACAAAGTATTTATTTGCATCATTTGATCGTTGTACCATTCAAACTACTTTACAGTCAAATAACAAGTTTGTTGATAGAATGGATTCTCTAGCCTAGTTCATCCCATCATCCTCTTAGGAATATAAAATTTTTGTTCTTATTCACAAGTTAAACCAAAATTATTATACTAAATATTACCTCCCCTCTCTCCATAATATGGAGGAGATGAAATCAGAACCATGGTACATGCAAATATATGATTATCTTTCACTAGGTCTAATACCTTTCAATCTTGGTAAATGAACCTTATAATAATGTACTAATAAATATAACATATTATGGGTTGTTATATATAAATAAGTTTTTGATGGCCTTCTCTTTTGAGTCCTCTAAGATCTGTAAGCAACCATAGCAATAAAAGAAACACATGATGGAATATGTGGAGGGAATTTTTGTGGCCTAGACATCACTAAAAAAATTCTATGATTAGGTTATTATTGAACCATATTAAATCAAGATTTATGTGAATGCATTAAGAAATTCCCTAGATGTCAAAAAAATGTGAATTTATCACATGTCCATAGCCATGCTTTACAATTAGATAAAGACTTTTGGCCATTCTCTTAGTGGGGGATAGATCACATTAGTTAGATGAACCCTAAATCCTCTTAGAGACACAGATTTATCATTATAACTAAAAAATATTTTATTAAATGGGTAGAATTTGTTTCTCTTATTTTGACTAAGGTATACAAAATTATTGATTTCATCCACAAACATGTTATCTATAATTTTGACATACCTCTTAAGATCATCACAGACAATGGGAATTCCTTTAAGAACAAAAATGTCCAGTATATTTATGATTATTTTAGTATCACACTTATTTTTTCATCACCATATTATATGTAATCCAATAGAGAATTTGAATCCTCTAATAAGACTATCAATAAAATCTTAGCTAATGTGATCAATGAGACTAGGAAAGACTAGCATGTTCAAATCCATTTGATGTTATGGTCTTATTGAATAATAATTTAAACTCCTACATGTGCCACCCCATTTTATTTAGTCTATGTCATAGAGGCTCTTATTCCTATATAACTTCAAATCCCTTCCATTTGAATTTCTCTTAAGGACACCATTTCCAAAGATGACTACCATCAAGAACAACTAGCCCAACCTACAACTATTGAATGAATGTCAAATAACAACAGTTGATCACCTACACATTTATTAGGAAAGAATAAAATATTCATATAATTTAAATTTAAAATAATGATAATCTAACATTGGTTATTTTGTCCTTTAATAAAATCAGCATGTCAAAAATATGGAAAGGAGTAAATGAGGGAAATTTGCTCCAAATTGGCTTGGACCATACCTTATTACTCATAAATATGGATCTGCGGAATATTGATTGGCCTCGCTTGAGGGAAAACCAAAATAGGATCCTCTTAATTATTTTCATATACATCCTTTCTATTGTTAATAATATTTTAATAGAGATAATCAACATAGGTTTTCCCTTTGTTCAAAATCCATATCCTAGAACCATCTCACCTTCCTAAAAAATAACTAATAATGATATAGAATATTGTGGTTATCTAAAAAATACCTACCTCATCCTTGAATATGAACATCCCAACTTTGTTCATATCATGTTCTAATTGGATAATCTCCACCTATACTTGGATGGAGACCTAAATCATTATTTCTGTAATAACTCACATTAGCTCGGTAAAGTTTATTTGGGATAAAAATATCGCCTTGTGAAATTGCTTTGTCTTTTCATAACTTGGGTCACTTTAAGATAATATATGATTAAAAATTTGATCTAACATCAAAATAAAAAATAAAAAAATGGAAAAAACATTGACTAGTCCCTTGAAGGACATTTTTTCATCAAATGTATAAAAATATATCCAAAAATATAGACCACTCCATTAAAGGATGTCTATCTAAATATGTATATTACAAAAAAAATTCCCATTTTGACTAGTTTCATATCAAAAAGTATGCCATTAAAAATAATTTTTGAAGTCAAAATAAAAAAAAAGTATCCCTTAAATGCTTTTTACATTGATCAACTTTCTAAAATTTTTAGACTTCCTACATCAATTAATCTACATAATACATAGATTAGTACCAAAAAATGGGTCCTAATATTATTAATATAAAGAGACTTAGATCTCATACACAGGGTGGGGCATATACTCCTAAATTAAGCCTAAAATCTAAATCATGTGAAAGTGAGTTCATTTATATTTCTTAAAAAATATTGAATATAATTTATTTAGGTTATTAAAACACTTAATAACATTGGGTAAAGGATGCATATGCAAATGCTACAGGATGCCTATTCTTGGTCATGATCTAAGTCAATATACAAGTTAAGAATGTCTCTTACTTCTTTATCAACAATCATTATCAATCAATAATTATTATTATCCAACATTCGATATACATAATATGTTACATAATTAAAAAACATAAAATGCATATACATTTACATAACATTATCCATAAAAATTAATGCAATATAACATCACCATCATGATCCAAAATCATCTCAAAATTGAATCATAACATATATAACTAATCTAGTCAAATAAAACACCCATATAACAAGGTAACACATGATCATAATAACCATCAATACTCATGAATCAATATATAGATGTAATTAAAATGTGTACATCATTATAATATCATAAATACATAATCAGATATATAATATAATCCTCTGATCACTACAATAGTAAAATGAAACTAAGTAGTAAACTCTATAAGTCTCATATCAATGAACGCACCTCCCCCACATCCTCCATATCCTCTCCCATCCCTTCACCTCTCCTCATCATCCCTGATGCATGTCACACACTTACTATCTGACATAGTCGGTGTCTATCATGAAGCTCTACCCTAACTGAAAATATAATTCACATACCATGGCACCTACAAAAGGCTTCTCCCATAATATGATAATAATGTCATAGCTTTGATATCATATCCTATTATCTTTCTAAACTCACCATCCCCATACCATGTTCTCTTCCTCCACCTATCCCTAATGTTGTCACATCAAAAAATTCTCCTAATCCATGGAGTCTATCATTTGGCATAGTATTCATCTTGATCTTGTGTCCCCTAATTATAATTCACCTGTAAATTAGTATGGATATATTTTAATGTGGCTATATGACCTTGTAAAGTCACACATTGTGACCTTAATGCATCCTTCTCTGTAGTAATCCCATATACATCCACCTCCTCTATAGGACTCATCCCCTGATCTCTCCTCAAAATCTACCATCTCCTTATCCTCACATTCTTGTCATGTCCACACTGTCCTCACTCATTTGGTCCCTATCTAGTCTCCCCACCAAAAAAATAATTCTTATGTCTACCCAACATCATCCACATCTATCTTAGTTGTCTCCTCCTCCACTAATATCTAGATATAAACAAAATGAGCCTATTAAAGTTCTACCTTAAAATCCTCTCATTTATGCATTAGGTATATTTAGTATCAAACAAAATTATCACCTCACCCTCCCCAACAAAAATAAACCCAAATTCTCTAGTTACCATCCCCACAACAACCTTGCATAATGTCTTACAACTAATTCTCATTGCTCTCTAGGCTAGGAAGGAATATCATATATGGTCTCCAAATCACATCTCCCTCCTATAGTTCATCAATAATTCATCGATAAGAATACAAATTTCATACATCACCATCACCAAATGGTCTGACTAGATCATATTTTCTTCAAAGGAATCTTACACCATAATCTATCCATTACCATCTCATCCATGGAATACTAGGTGGTTTCACTACTTTGACATCATCATATGCCCAAAACTAGAATAAAAATGTGATGTCCAACCTAAATATATGTTATGTTCTCCATCCCCATAGCTCTTTATACATTTTTTCTAAGAGTGTGGGTTCCTATGTGAATATAATATGATGCTCTACCATATCTGTTAATACCCTTGTCAAAATCTAATGAAATATCCCTCCTCCAAAATCTAGAAACATATAATAGGAGATTTCTAGAATCATTATAGTCATCACCAATATATCCTCTACATCTTATTCATATAATGCATCAAATGCAAACCCACATGAAACAAAGATGATATCTACAACATCATCATTATAATGTCATGTCAGGGCCTCCCATGTCCTGTCTCATCAGTTGGTGTGATCACTACTCTATATATGGATAGTCATAGGATCTTATAAATATCTACAGCTATGAGGGTCATCTCATTGATCACTAACTAGAAGGTCTTTGCCATTGTATCCAACCACTCTAGTAATGCTAATAGTAGTCATGTATCTATGTGTATCTTTCTATAATGATTTAATCCCTTGAGTCTAACAACATCCATATGGGCCCAATCCTTTTCACTCATAACATCTTGAAAATAATACAATAATGGTAGCACATAGTCTTACATCATCAATAGTTCTCTTGACTACAAGCATAAATCAGTAATATATTTTGTAATTGCCATATATCCTAATTTTTACATTAATTATTATTGATTATTTTAGGATTGACATTGATCCCTTTTAGATTGATCATAATCCATGAAGATCGATGTCAATTTCAAAATGATCACCAAAGATTGTAATGGATCATTGTCAATTGTAAAGGCTATATTAAGAAACCTTATCTGTACCCAAAAAAAACACATAAATTCAAAATTACATCCACCTACCTCTTCACATGACCTATGCCTCCTCCATTTGCTTTCACTTGCATCCATCACCGCATGACATTTATTTGTCTCATCTCTCAAATTATTGATTGTATACAAATTATAAGGGAGCCTTTAAAATTATAGGTCACACTATATATAGTGAATGCCTCAATTGACACTGATTTGTAGAATCATTATTGATTCTATTAATTGACAATGATCCTATAAAAATTGTTGATGATTCATTATAATCATCATTGATCCTTTACTTTGCACTATTTGTAACCATATTCACACACATCCTTTTATTTTATATCCATGAAATTTTACCCATTATAACTATGATATTTTACACAACACCCTATGCTCATGGAAGAGAGCCACTATTGGTCCCATAACCCATAAAGGCATACACTATATTGACATTATATCCCCTATGGATCCTAGGATTGTAATTCACCATAATAAAAATTGCCTATAGGTTGAAACCTTATTTTTACACAATGGATTCCTTAGATGGTCCCTCATATCTTTTTTTTCTTGGATTCCTTTACTTATGCAGCCATTTGTTCATGATTGGGTAAATTTATTATAGAGCTACCCAAAGACATCTCTATGTGTTATTATCTATTTCTCTATAGTATAAAATGTTTTACTCACACAAATAACCCAAATCCATGGCTCTTTATTTATTGATCACATCCCCTTATTATCCTTCATACCATTCTTTTCAAACCTTTCACCGCCTCCTTCCATCATGTTAGCTCTTAGTCATAGGGGAAATACCTCCTCATGTATACCAAGGACATCCATACACTCTAGTTTTTTGTCTCATGTTTGATTCTTATTCAATTGGTCAATAAAAAGGGTTAAATGTAGATGCTAATTTTATATACATGACCTAATAAGTGTCTTTATATGTCTTAATACCCTTTGTTTATTATCCTCCACCCTTATTTACAATTCCTTAAGGTAATTAATTCATTAATTACCATTTACCCCCTTTCCAACCTCTCAAATCTCTAAAAATCTATTAAAAATACATATAATCTAATTTATCCCTACATCCTATTAACTTACCCTGAATGAGAATCCCATTAATGAAATTAAATAACCTCCTACACAAATTAAACCATGGTTATAACCACTTTAGATGCATTTTTCTAAGAAAATGCAAAATCGTTAATGATCCCTTGTGATCATCATTGATTATATTAAATCATCATCGATTATGTATACAAAAAATTAACTCACCCAAACAATTTCAAAACAAGTTAGAAGTTGATAGAATGTATGAGAGATGAACTAAGCTCAAGCTAAATTATAATATAGACATTAGGCTATCTCATTAATCTACATCAAATAATTGAATCCTTGTAATTGTTTTATGGAAGTAAAAATACACCACAAATACATATAATCATCTTTTAGTAATTTGTCATTTCAATGCCAAATTATTACACCTACTATCTGAAACTTTCCCCAAAATGATCAATTTCCCAATTTAACTAGTCAAACTGGTCTATTATGTCCAAAAGATGTAAATGTTGGTCAAAAAATGCCAAAATGGGGTTTAAAATCATAAAAAATGGTTTAAAAATTTAAAAAATTATTCCAAAATATCATTATTTATGTTTAAAAATCTCAATTTATCCTAAGTCTAAAAGTTTAAGTCATGAAAAGATCATTTGATAGGTTTAGTAGCCAAAAAGGCCCCCAATTGGACTCCCACGAGACAAATTTTCCATGTAAAAGGTTAAAAATATGAAATTTTTCATGGATGACACTAAATTGTTCTCAAATATTCCATTCCAAGTAGTGGAGAGGGAGAATTAGTTTTTAAAGGAGAAAATGAGCTTCTTTTTGCCTATTTTTCAAGAAATAGTATAGAATTCATATGGATTCATACAATCCAAGGCTGGGATTATCATTTTTAGGGAATATCCAAGATTAATCAATAGTTTCATGGAGTTTAATTGCCATATAGGCCCAAAACTAGCTTCTTTTTCATTTCCTATTTGTTGGCATAGAGAGACATGCCTATAGGTTTCTTGATGGTACGTACTTTAAGAGGATATTACAACTCTATAATTTGGGGTGAATAAAGTATAATTATAGGTATTTATTATGGTTTAGATGTTTTATCAATTGGATTCTCCAATTTCATGAACCGTCCAGTTGAAATTAGGGAAAATTCTACTACCTAACATCCAAAAAGGTAGTTATTTTTCTTCAATTTCTCTTCACCTGGGTAGAGTTTTTAGAAAATTCAAATTATTTATGAATATTTAGGAATTTTTATACCATTATATTCCATTATAAAGTTATTATTCATCTATTTCATGGTCAAATAGAGGTCTTAAAGTCAACTAGTCAATTTGCAGTATTGGCAACTTAACAAGGAGGAATTGTATGGTCCAAAGAGAAGCTTCTAGCTTCAAGATTTCAGTATTTTGGTGTTTAGAGGATTTTCATCAGATTTTAATGGATTTAAATCATATTCATTAGATATTATCCAAATATTTGTGATAAATAAACTTATTTCCATGATTTTTAGTGTCTTAATTGAGCTAGTTTAGCATGATTTAACAAATGTTTCCATAATTTTTTGGTTTTTGAGGAAAATTATGGTTTAATTTTCACCTCCTTGAAATTATTAAATGTTATCCAACTTATTATTGTGTGATTATGATAATTCCTTATTTTCATTTGTTTCCTTACCTTGGTCTTAGCATTCCTCTAGGTATTTGTTCCCCACTTCTACCTCACTCACTTCATATCACTGCCACACACAATAATTATCATTGTGTTTTCACATCTATTCATCTCCATCTATCCCTAATATTCTCACCCCCACTTACATTCCAAGTAACATTTTTAAGGAGCAAATTTTGATCAATAAATCACCATCAAGCATGATCAAGAGGTATCTAGGCAGGTTAAGCATCATATACAATCATGAAACGGACAAAATCAGGTTCATGAAGTCATAGAAAACCTCAAGCATCAATATCAAAGTGATAAAGTGAAGTTATCTTTATTATTCTTAATAAAGGTGACCTCATCAAGTAACCATAAGGAGAAATAAATATTAATATGCCTTTGATCCTTTCTTAAGGTCATAGACAGTTCCCTATCCATACAAATATGGTGCATGCATTCATTTTTAGTGAGATATGGTTCTTTAAGAAGGTCACCCTTAGAATGAGATCACTTCAAGGATGGTCATAATATAATTATCTAATCAGGTTTATGAAAGAAAATATTTCATCAAGAATTTCTTATCAAGATAAATGTATCTATAGTCATATCTAATGACTCCCCAAGGTATATAAAATTGAGATAAGTACATATGATACTATAGGGACTACCTACAATAGGCTTAAATGAGAGGTCATATTTGAGATGACATCAAGGAGTTTGATCATTCTTATAAGGTCATTAAGGGTTTTATAGAGACATCATAACATGGAAAGCACCAAAGTAACCTTTTGTAACTTATACTTCATTGAAATATATAGCCTATTGAAGGCATTCTATAGGCTTGTGCTTGAGGAAAACCTACTTGATGGTCTACAATGGACTCTTAAATCTCAATAGAATTGTTTTGAAGATCCAAAACATGGACATAGTAAATGAATAACTATCTTTGAGGAAGACCTAAAGGATATAAAATATGTGGAACCTTAGTATGAGCCATGAGCTTCAAAAATTATCCCTATAACCACTTTAATACCCTAAAAGTGTAGACACCTAAATCTAGCCACCAATAATCTCCAATTAGGCTTTTGGCTAATTTTGACCCAAAATGCACAATTTGGCATAAAAACACTAAAACACACTAAATGTTGTAAAAATAACATATTCAAGTTCCATTTTTAGCTAAGGTATCACTAAATGGGGCAATACCATTTATGGGCCAACTAACTCTGATCAGATCATTTTGAGTCAAAATGCCAATTTTGTGGGTGTTTTGGATTGCTCTTTCCTATCAAATCTCTTGAATGAGACACATGTCTTTGTTATTTGTTGTTGGTAACATCCTAAATGGGAATATAGTTCTAACGTATCTAACATTGAATTTTGATTCCAATCCAGTCAAATTTTAGACCAATAAAAAGGTGATCTAATCAATATGAGTGATTTATGCACAAAGTGCTTAAACATGCTTAAGACCTGATTAATCCAAGTTAGAGCCTAATTAATAATTCCATTAAGACTTGATGAATATTTGTTTTTAGAAATTAATATTGAATATCTACATCATCAGGTGACCTCATTTCTTGGGAAGACATCCCTAGGCCATAAATGCCATAAATAGTAGGATCCATGCCCTCCATGCCTCATCAATGCCTTCTATGATGCCCTTTATGCCTCTTAATTTCCTCTTCTTCTAATTTCATGATGAGGATAACTATAAACTTAATTCCAAAAATTTATTTACTCCTGAAGTACACATCTCAATCTCAGGATGGATGGTTCATGTTGATTTTAGACATTCTCAAAAATCTATAAATAAAGAGGCCATGAACATCATTTTAAAGCTTAATTTGTGTAAAGTTACAATGCAAGATTGGCTCCAAAAGCTTCATAAAATTAGTGTTACCATGCTAAATTGATTCCAAGCCAAGCCAAGACACAAGCCAAAGGTGAGAAGGAGAGATGGATGTAGACAAGATTCCATTTCCAAAGACATCATGAGCACAAAACTGAGCAAGCCATTACTACAAAGGCTTTTGGAGCATCCAAAGAAGGTGAAAGAATTCTTTTATTTTATTCCTTACTTTTTAGTTGTGTTTGTCATTTTTTGTTGTTACCAAGCTCTCCCTAGTGTCTAGGCCTAGATATTTTATGCTAGTTAGTGTGTTTATTTCATTTTGTTTTCATTTTGGAACTAACACAATACTAACCATCCTCTCTTGAGTCAAATTCCTAGTTCACAACAAGCAGCCTTTAAAGTTATTAGCACAGTCAAATGCATGCCATTTGGGAGTTTATTTCTCCATAGTGTTTCAATTTCAAGAGTTTGGTGTTCATAAATATTGCTAAGGATTTTAGATACAATGGTGAACTCTAAGAGTAAAAATATAGCCATATCCTTCAAAAATCATGACCTATAGCCAATCCCACATACAAGTCAACAAGTCAAAGTTATGGAGGAAGGGTTTATCTCACGAGTTTTGAATGATTGTGTTGTTTAAATAATATATGGGGTCAATTCAAATAAAAATGAAAGGAATACTAGGGTTTAAAGTTATACGGAAGGTTTTCAATATGCACCTACAACCATGAAGGCAAATTGACTAACCCACAGTCTTTAAACACAGTTCACTAGCAAAGAGCCACAAAATGCAAGAACGGTCAAGGTGAGAAATTTTGTGGTGTGAATTTGAATTTAAGACCTATTTATATATTCATGAAAACATCAATTGAGTCTGAGACTTTCTTTTAGACCTTCTCAAATTTTGGGGCTAAATACTTAGTCTGTACTAGTATTTAAAAGGACAAGTTGCTAGATAGGGTTTCTTGAGAAGGTTCTTATCTAGGAGGTGAGATAAAGTTCCTAATCATGAATATGCTCAAGGGATGATCTAAATGATGCATTATATCCTATGAACATCCAATCTTAACACAAAGTAACATACCATCTCTATACAAACTAAGCAACTATTTTAGCTTAAAATCCCAAAACCCTAACCTAAGGGCTTGTAATGAGTTCCTAAGAGGTTTATTCTCAAGATTGGATAATGAAAAAAATGATAGATAAATGTGAAGCATGCCAAAGAAAAAAAAGGTTGGATTTCAATTAAGGGATCTAAATGAAGGTTAAGTGCATCTACAATCCCCAAAAGACCACCTACAACCAAATTACTATATATACCTATAGCTACCTTGAGGAAGATAACAATTAGGAGGCTTGATATCTGAAGGTTCTCTTAGGGTTTTGAACTCTTTACAGGGTGATATCTTAAAGTATGTTATCAATTTCATAAGCTGATATTTTCAAGTTTCAAAGACCTTATTCAATAAATTGAACAATATAGCCCCAAAAAACCTTCCTATAGGCCTATATCATTCTCAAGAAGGCCCTTTTGATGGCAAGGATGGTTTATCTTAGGAATCAAAGGGTTTTTTTGGATACCAAATAATCATTAATTTAATGATTGACATAAATAAGGTATATAATTTGAAATGGTACCTTACAACCATACTTAAGAATGGTAAACTTATGGCCATATACAAGGTCTTTTGAATACTAGCAAGCATGGTAGATAATGGCGCATAAGATTATTCCATATTAAATTGATGAGGCTTTTGAGAAGGAAAAATATGAAATTATAATAAAAATTTCAATTAAATGACTATTAAATTACTATATATATATCCCAACCATACAGACTTGTACAGATTATGCTCAATTAGAGGCCTATAAAATTTGATTTTTGGTCAAATTGCATTGAAAGAGATATATAGAAGCTTTATTTTTCTATAAATAGATTAAAACACATTTTAAAGATGTGATGACCACTATAAAATATAAAACTTGATCAATATCCATCTCTGAAAGTAAAAATCAATCATTTTTATGCCTAAATGCCTTGTTTAGAGGTCTTATCATGCTTGAAAATAGGAGTAGAGGTTGTTTCAAAACTCTTAAATAGTTTATTGAGATTAATTAATATTATTTTTACCTTTATATCCTATAAATAAATGAAATTTACCTCTAAATCATGAAAACTCAGTCAAAAATGTAGACAGTCCATGCACAAAGGTCAAAATTTGGAGAAAATTGAAGATTTTGGGAGCTATAGGTGGAGTTAAGACCTAATTTAAAAAAAAAGGTAATAATGAGTTGGGGAACCATAGTAAAAAAATTAATATCCTTTTAAAATTTAAAATTATCATTTTTTTGTCTCAGACCTCACCCTATTTGTTTGAGGTCACTATTGGAGCATGCTTCATCTTGGAGTGCCTCAAGAGCTTTTAAAGCAAAATAAAGGATTTATAATAATTTCATGATGTTTTAAAACCATAATTAGACTGATATAGAGTGTAAAAACTCCAAATTACATGCAAAAAATGCTCACAGTGTTTTACAAGTAATCAAACACTTAGGCCAAAAAGGCATTTTTGACTTTTCATGAGAAAAGGAATTTATGAGTGATTTTGTATCATGGTATAGGTCCCATAATTATTGTTTAAATATTTTTTAATATTTTAAGATGACATTTTCATTTTAGTGAAGTTTTTCACTTTTTGCAGTTCTAGGCACCCTTCGAAGCCACCTGTTTAGATGCTCATTGTGCTCACCACATGTGGAGTTTGTCCAAAAAATCTTAGTATGTTTTGAGAAAACATATTAAATTATAATTCAATAAAAATTAATATAATTTTAGGGGATAAGATTTATGTATAATTGCTAAGAATGTAGATAGCCTAGAATGCGATTAATTCCCCATAGTCAAATTTCATTTACATGCTAAATTTTCATATATTTTTCATGGGAGCCTAATATTTTCAAATATGTCACATAGGTAAATGTGATACACATAAATGAAATTGGTTTGATATTTTGAGGTTTGTACCTCATGAATCATCAGTTTAAAGTTTCAGCTTTAGAACCTTCCTAAGCACCTTAAAAACTAGTTTTATGAAAAATGGATTTTATTGAAATAAAATCACCATGAATCAACATAAAAAAAATTTAAGCATAAATTACACTAAGAGGATTTAAAAAATGTATTTTTTATCTTTGAATTTGTATAGATGAGAACTAAAATCATATTTTTGGTGGAAAAAAGTGTGTAATGTGAATTATAAGGGAATATAATAGAATATAATCAATGGATATAAAATTATAGAACATTTAATTCACCCCAAAATATCTAATTGGTTATAAATAATATCAGAGGTTCCCATACCAACTCAAGTAAAATGGCCAGTCTACTGGAAAATGGCACAAAATGAGGCTAGTCAACCCTGTTAACTAAATGTTGAAGTTTTTATCATCAAAATTACAATTTTAGTGATGAGGAATTATTTTTTAGGTGTAATTTTTTTTGAAGGTTTAATGGATTATTTTTAGGTTTCATGGTGAGAAAGTGCATAAGTTGGCTAATATGCCTATTTGGCTTAGTTAGCCTAGTTGTTCTAAAGTCAAATTGGATATTAGTATTGGATGACTGATCAAGGAGTTCAATTTGAATTTCCATGCCACTTTACTATTATTTAAAGAAGATAATTATGATTTTTAATACTTTAAGGCCCTTTTCATGCAAAGGAGACTATTTGGAGTTTGATTGGTCTTACACTTTGGTTGACTAGTTCCAAGTCATACTTATCTCCTAGTCATCTCATGCATTCAATGATCTAACTTAGCTTCAATTTAAGTGGAGTTACTTTGAATATTATGGCATAAAATTACATGCAAATGATAATTTGAACTTTAAACTGGCCCACCATAACTTCCATGCCAACCTTAGGCACTCATGAATGTTTGGTGAAATTTGGATAATTTAATGTTTATTTAAATATTAACTTTTCAAATGGACCCACCACCAAATTCCTACACCAAAGTGAAGAAAATCATTCAATTTTAATGAATTTTAAAGCTTTTATGGATTATTTTAAACATTTTAAATGGTGTTTGTCTTGAGTTAAGTTAACCAAGACCACCCTTATCCATTTTCAATGCCACTTAGGGCTGGAATTAGGTTTTGAAACATATTTATTTGCTTACTCAAGCCATTTTTTTAAGAATTATTAGAGCTAAAAAAATGATGTTGTAATTTGGACCATTTATTAATAAAGGATTTTTTGTTTTGCATCTATGTTTTGATACAAGAATAGTGTGTATTTGATTGTGCATGAGCATATAAGTGAGATTTATCTCTTTTTGACAGGTCCCTTCGTCACCTATCTCTCTCTATCACACCTTCCATAGGTCACTTGAAGAGGTTTTCAACCCTTCATCTAAAACATTTTTTCTTAAGGACAAAAATATAAATTTTATTGATTATATGTGTGCATCAATTTTAGTAACATCAAAGGATTTGGACAATATAGGTGTATCACCCACTTTAACCAGGATTTATTTTAAGTTTCCCCTTACCCTTTTCACCCATAAACACAAAAAAATCAGATTTAATAGACATATTTTGAGGGAACCAACCCTCTCTAGAGGTTCTTCTCATCAATTAGAGAGAAGATGTGCTTGCACATCTTTAATTAGGGTGCACTTTAGAGTGATAACAATTTTTGGCATGCCTGATGGGAAACTTATTCATACTTTTTAATTATTATCTTTGTATCTGAGTATATTATTCATTTGTAGATTTTTTTTATATCTATATATTTTTCATGCCACCAAGAGTTGTCACAAGATCCTCTGTACAAGGGAAAGAAATAGATTTCTCTAAATTATCTTACCAGCCAAAGAAGAAGAAAGCTTCTCAACCAAATCCAAATACTACACCTTTTGTTTCCTCTATTATTGCATAAAATCCTCCTATTCAATCTAGTATTATTCAGCCAAATATTATTTTAAATTTTACACCTTAGATGCTCGTTCCCAGAAGACAAGTTTTTGTTACATTCAATGGTGGTAGTCCTCTAAATCTCAATTAATGGGATGATATTCCAATTTCATCTCTAAAGTCTCTTCCTTATTTTACAAGCTAAAATCCAACAACTCTTATAGAACATATTGTAGATATTTCTAATATTTCTTTAATACATCATGTGACATAGGAGAACATAGTAATGATGTTGTTGGCAACTTCTTTCAAACAAAAGGCACTTCAGTGGTACAGATATTAGCTAACACATCAATCAACAATTAGGATGAATTTGGAAAACTTATATGCAAACAATTTGAAGATAAAAGTGATCACATTTCACTTATAGAGTAACTTACATCAATTATGAGGTTCAGTCATGAGTTCATTTTGGATTTCAACTATATATTTCAAAAGACTTGGGAAATAATTCCTATAGTGATCAAGCCTACACCCAACTATGATTTTTTATACTATCTAAAGGCTCTTAATTTAGATTTGGCTATCATGATCTAATATATGGGAGGTAATACTTTACCTAAAGATTTTAAAGTAACAATCGAGGTTCAAAATTTCCTTCTACAAATAGGCAAGTTATCTCTAAGGCCTCTAATGCCTCTTTTTCTAAAGATCCATCCTCCTGCTCCAACTATTGATCCAATTCTAGGGTCATCAAAGTTAAATCAAATAGAAGGTGATCAAGTTGAAAGATTGGGTAGGATAGAGAGTCTTCTTAAGGTTCAAACCAATAATTTGTCTATAATTTAGAGGCAACAAGCTCCACCATATAGGCCATATCAGAATACTAATCAAAATTAGCAACCCATTAGGCCATCCTATCAATCCAATCAACAAGGTCAAGGGTGGAATTATTAATCAAGGAAATATAATCCTAATGCTCAAATAAATTCATGAGATATTATGCCAACTCAGAGTAACTATTCTCAAGAAGGATAGTGGAGCAATCAATCAGATCAAGCAAATAACATGGCAATGGCTCCAACTGATGAGAGTTATCATCAATATTTCATGAAACAAATTTTATTTCTTCCTTCATTTGAAAACCAACCACCTTCTCAAAATTAATGAATCTTCTATTTCTCATGGATACATTCCTTGATTCAGTAAAGCATAATTGTCAAATCAATAAGGAGAATGTAGTAGTAAGGTACCTATTGAAACTACATTTATCAATTTTTAAGAAGGTGAGAATTATTTTGAGCACTTGGCTATAAATTAAAGTCAAGATTTACCTAATGTTGATAATTCAATTGTAGCCTATACTAAATCCAAGAAAAGAGAAATTAGAGAAGATTTAGGTCCTAAAAGGGTAGCCCCTTCTTCTTCTTAGTCATAATAAAAGACAACTACACATGAGCTACTTTAGAAAAGTTTAGATCAGCAAGATCAAGATCCAAAAGATAAGAACATGAAAGGGCCTTATATTCATCAATTCACACAATATTTGGGAGCTCCATCTACACCTAAATTATATTCAAGGGCAGCCACTTCTCTACATATTATCATGGATCATATGAAGAAGACTTCAGTATCAATTTCAATGTGGGATGCACTACTAATCCCAGGACAAAAGGAGTATTTGCAAGAGGAACTTTCAAAGATCACTATCTTTGAGAAACCACCTAAAAAAGAAAGATTAAGTGTTGTCCTAACTAATTCTAATCCATTTATTGAGTCTCAACCTCTTAAGATGATGAAACCTCCTCTATTTTACCTTTCTGTTATCATTGGAGATTGTCTAGTTCATAACAATATGATTGACAGTGGGGCTAGTACTTCTATCATGCCCAAATCAATAGTTGATAAGATAGGATTATAGTATGAACCCCATGATAAAGGTGTATTTAAATTAGATATGTCTCTTACCAAGACTGTAGGTGTGTTGAAAGATCTAAAAATTATACTTGCTACTTGTCTAAATTCTACCATTTTACAGGATGTTGTTGTTCTTGATCTACCTCCATATTTTTCACTATGCCTATCCAGAGATTTCAATACCAAAATGGGAGGTTACCTTTCTTTAGACTGGTCATACATTCTTTTTAGAACCAAGTAAGGAACCAAAGTAACTATTAGATTAGACCTATTTCTATATTTCATCTTGAGCCATAAATACCAAATATGTCAAATGTGAATTGAAGTATCTCAGAAGATGATAACACCATTGATCAAAAGCCTTCTAAGCCTTTTGAAGGAATTTCATATCTTATCTTGGATGAGTGAGTTTCTGAGAATAATGGACATGACCCATACAAAATTATTAAAGATGTTGGTTTTAGAGTATATTATATGCACAAATAGGGTGACTTATTGCCTAGTCTCACTAGTTCAATGTAGAATCAAGGAGTTCAAAATCTATTCTTTGACGGATCTAAAACAAAGAATGGAAGTGGGGATGGTGTAATTTTTGTTTCATCACAAAATCAATTTATTATTCTTTCTTAGATTTTAGTTTAGTTTTACTTCTAATACTATAAAGTATGAAGCTCTTATTTATGGTTTTCAATGGGTTAGAAAGAGGGATATTAAGCTGTTGCAAGTAAAAGGTGATAGTGAATTGTTAGTCCAAAACGTTATAGGTTTAAGTGTAGAAAATAATCATCTTTTGAAATCCTACAAAGATAGAGTTTGGGATCTCATAGAAGATTTCCTTGCATTCGACATTTGCTCTATTTTTAGAGGAACAAATCAACATACTGATAGACTTGCTACCATAGGGGCACAATATGATATTCTGGATCAGATTAAAGATAATGAAAATCAAACCCAAATCAAGGTGGTATGTAGGAATTTAGTTCTAAACAATGATGTAAGTTGTCAAGTTTTTTATTCTGAAAAGCAAAAAACATATTTTTTACAAAAAGAAGTAGAATTTTGCCAAAGAAATCATGATAAATTATAGGATCAATATGAAAATTAGATTGTAAAACTAAAATCAAACAAAATTCCTAAAGGTTTGATGAATTTAAAAATCATATTCAATAAAGATGATCAGCTAAGGAAAGACAAAGTGATCATTTCTTCTATGAAAGAGCACTATGAGCAAATTAGCATAGCCGAAGGTAAGATACTAAATTCGGGTAAAGTGAATACTAATTCAGAGAGAGTATATTTCATTTAAATATGTGAAAAATTCATGGATGTATTTTCCTAGGAAGACCATGATTTGAAAGGTTTTGATCCCAAATTAGCACAACATACTATTGAACTGGAGCAGGATGCAAAATCAGTAAGACAAAAAGAAAGGCCTATCAACCCCAAGGTTGAGATTCTCATGAGGAAAGAACTTACAAAGCTGATTGAATTAGGTATTATTTTTCCTATTAAGTATTCAACATGGGTAGAAAATATTTTTCTAGTAAGAAATAAAAATGGAGAGATAAGACTATGTGTAGATTTTAGAGATTTAAATAGAGTATCATTGAAAGATCACTATCCACTTCCTTCCATAGATTAAATATTGCAATGAGTTTTAGGTTCATAGATGCTTTATTTATTGGATGGATATTTAGGAAACAACCATATATTAGTGAAAGATCAAGATCAATATAAAATAGCTTTCACCACCAAATGGGGTACTTTTGCTTATAAGAAGATGCCTTTTGGACTCTCCAATGTTGGATCTACCTTTGAAAGCGAAATGAATGTTGATTTTCATGGTCTATTGAATGAAATAGTTTTATTCTATCTTGAGGATATTAAAATATTTCTAAAAGATTATAATGATCATTTAACACATTTGAATATATTTTTTGATAGATGTAGAGAATTTAGAGTTTCATTGAATCCAAAGAAATACATTTTTTCAGTACATGAGGGGAGACTTCTTGGACATGTGGTATTCAAAGTTGGTCTTTCCATTGATCTAAAAATAATAGAGGTAATTCTTGAGCTATCATTGCCTAAACACAAGAAAGGATTATAGAGCTTTTTGGGTAAGATCAACTTTATCAGAAGATTCATTCATGGTTTTGCAGAACTAGTAAATCCACTTACTCAAATGATTAAGAAACACCATGAGTTCACTTAGAATAAGGAAGGTAAAATAAGTTTTGAATCTATCAAGGAATCAATCAGACAATCTCCTACTTTAATCAATCTGAATTTTATTAAGTATTTCTTCTTGTATGTTTTCTCTACTTCTAGTACTATTTCAGCCATGCTTATATAACAAAATGATGAAGGTTTAGAACAACCCATTGCTTTCTTTAGTCAAGATTTAGAGGGTTATGAAGAGAGGTATTATTTTTTATAACAAAATTTTCTTGCTATTATATGAGGTCTAAAAAATTTATACATTTGGTTTCAAATAATAAGATTATACTAATGGTTGCTCATCTAAAAAGACTTCATTCTCTACAGAGACTTGAGCAAAAAGAGAGCTAGATGGGTCAATAAATGCATGGAATATGACATTGAATTAAAGGTTAAAAATACAGTCTAAGGAAATATATTATGTGAACATCTTGTAGAAGATGTAAAAGAAGAAAAAGAAGTGATTTTGACAATTCAAGACACTCAACATGAAGCTAAAAATACACCTTTTACAAGTTGGACACTAAACATTACTATATTTCTTCACATTGGAGAATATCAAAAGGGTTTAAGTGCATCATAAATAAGACACTTTAGGCTGAAATAATTACCATACATTATAATTTATGGAGTTATTTTCAAAAAGGGACATTGGACGTATGCTTTTAAGGTGTGTTGAAACTAAGCAATTTGACAAGCTTTTTGAGTAATTTCATGATAGTCCTTTTGGAGGTCATTTTGAATCCAAGAATATAGGTAAAAAGGTCATTAGATCTAGTTATTTTTGGCCTAATTTATTTAGAGATGCACATGCATTGGTTATGAAATGTACAAAGTGTGTAATGTTTGTAGGAAAATAGAAACTATTTGTTATTCCAATAAAGCCAATTCAGGTTGAGCAGCCTTTCATGCAATGGGGTTTAAAATTCATTGGCATGATTCATCCTCAATATATTGTGGGTCATAAGTGGGTTTTGATAGCTAAAAACTATTTCACTAGGTGGGTGGAAGCCATGCCTTTAAAAGAGGTAAATGAGAACTTTATGCTTGAATTCTATGAGAGCCTAGTCACTCATTTTATAGAACCTTTTACTATTATATTAGATAATGATCTAACATTAAATAGTACAAAGGTATGCAAATGGAATATTTAACATGGTATTTATTTGATATCTTCATCTAATTACTATCCACATGGTAATGGACTAGCTGAGTCCACTAATAAGGACCTGATTCAGATCATCAAAAGAATAATGGAAGATAATCAAAGATCTTAGAATACAATGTTGAGGATTAATTTATGGGCTTATAGGATCACCCATAAGAAGGATATTGGTCATTCACAATATCTCCTAGTTTATAGAAGATAATCAAGGCTACCTATCTCATTGGAGCTCCTAGCTTTGGAGCTTGCACACTAGTTATAGCTTCTATAAAATGATGCACTGGAGGTAAAAATGAATGAACTAAGAGAAATAGAGGAGATAAGAGATGATGTTATGCATACCATGTGGTCAAATCAGTAGCAATTCAAGAATACATTTGACAAAAGAGCTTCATCAAAAACATTTTAGCAAGGAGACATAGTACTCAAATGGGATGAAGAACGTGAAAATATAGGTAAGAACTCCAAACTTGATAGCCTTTGGAGTGGAACTTATATTATCACTGATTGTAAGAAGAACCATGATTTTCAATTGTCTAGATTGAGTGGAGAAGAAATTCCCATTCCTGTTAATGGGATGTTTCTTAAATACTACAATTAGAAGAGTTAATCCTTTGTACATAGTCATAGATTCATTCTTCTAAGTAATTTTCCACACATCCTTTTAGTATTGTTTTTCCTTTTTAGTGTCATTATTTTCCTTTCATATAATTTCATATGTGCACATGTTTATTTTTGTTGAGTTAGTTTCTCTTATTTTGTATTGGTCTGCAACTCTCCTAGTTTTAGTATTTGTCTTGGTCTATCCTTGCTAGAGTTCTAAGTTCTTTTGACAAATAGGTTAGTCAAACCCTGAAATTTGCCATTTTTTTTAGTAATTTGGCATATCAAGGCCAAATTACTACCCTTATTATTTTAAACTTTCCCCAAAATGGTCAATTTCCCTATGTAATTGGTCAAACTAGTCTATTATGGCCTAAAAATGCAAATCTTGGTCAAAAATTCCAAAATGGGGTTAAAAAGGATCAAAAGTGGTGTCAAAAGTTATCAAATTATGACAAAAGATCTTTATGCATGTTTAAAAAGGTCAATTTATCCTAAGTCTAAAATTTCAAGTCATGAAAAGATCATTTGATAGGTTTAATAGACAAAAAGGCTCCCAATTAGACTTCCACATGCCAAATTTTCCAATTAAAAGGTTAAAAATATAAAAAAATTCATGTATGTCATGAAATTGTTCTCAAATATTTCATTTCAAGTGGTGGAGAGGGAGAATTAATTTTTAAAGGAGAAAAGAGCTTCTGTTTGCCTATTTTTCAAGCAATAATATAGAATCCATATGGTTACATACAATCCAAGTTTGGGTTTATCATTTTTAGGGTATATAAAATCTTCAAAAATATTTTTAGAGAGGTTCATGGCCATACATGCCCAAAACCAGCTTCCTTTTTATTTCCTACTTATTGGCATAGAGAGACATACCTATAGGTCTCTTGATGGCACAGACTCCAAGAGGATGTTACAGATCTAAAATTAGGGGTCAATAAACTAGACTCAAATGGATTTATGATGGTTTAGATGGTTTCTTAATTATATTTTCCAAGCTCATGAACCATCTAGTTGAAGTTAGGGCAAATTTTGCTACCTAGCATCGAGAAAGGCAGATATTTTTCTTCAATTTCTCTTCACCTGGGTAGAGTTTTAGGAAAATTAAAATTGTTTCAGAATATTGAGGACTTTATATAACATTAAATTCTATTATAAATGTATTATTAATATATTTCATGGTAAAAAAAGGTCTTAAAGTCAACTAATCAATCTACAGTATTGACAAATTAACAAGGATGAATTGCATGGTCTAAAGAGAAGATTCTAGCTTCAACCTTTCAATATTTTGGTTTTTGGAGGATTTTCATTAGGTTTTCATGGTTTTAAAGCATATTAATTAGATATTCTCCAAATATTCATGACAAGGAAACTTATCTCCATGCTTTCTAGTGTCTCAATTGAGCTATTTTAGCATTATTTAAGGATTTTTTGCATATTTTAAGATTTTTGAGGAAAACTATGATTCAATTTTCTCCTCCCTGAAATTATTCATTGGTATAAAACTTATGATGGTGTGATTATGATAATTATTTATTTGCATTTGTTTCCTTACCTTGGTCTTAGCATTCCTCTAGGTGTTTGTTCCCCACTTCCACCTCACTCACTTCATAACACTACCACACACAACCATTATCATTGTGTTTTCAAATCTCTTCATATCCATCTACCCCTACTATTTTCACCCCTAATTCAATTCCAAGTACCATTGTTAAGGAGTAAAGGTTGATCAATAAAGCACCATCAAGCATGATCAGGAGGTATCTAGGCAGGATAAGCATCTTATATAGTCATGAAAGGGACAAAAGTAGGTTCATGAAGTCATGGAAAACCTCAAGCATCAATATCAATGATAAAGTGAAGTTATCTCTATTATACTTAATAAAGGTGACTTCATCAAGAAACCATAAGGATAAATAAAGAACAATATACCTTTAAGCCTTTCTTAAGGGCGTAAACAGTTCCCTATCTATATAAATATGGTGTATGCATTCATTTTTAGTGAGATATGGTTCTTTAAGAAGGTCACCCTTGGAATGATATCACTTCAAAGATGATCATAATATAATTAACCAATCACATTTATGAAATCAAATGTTTCATCAAGAAGGTCTTATCAAGAACAAGGGATCTATAATCATATCTAATGACTCCCCAAGGTATATACAATAAAGATCAGTACATATGGTACTAGAGGGACTACCTACAACAAACTTAAATGAGAGGTCATACTTGAGATGCCATCAAGGAGTTTGATCATTCTTATAAGGTCATTAAGGGTTTGAAAGAGACATAATAGCATGGAAACCACCAAAGTAACCTTTTGTAGCTTGTATTTCATTGAAATCTACAACCTATTGAAGGCATTATACAAGCATGTGCTTGAGGAAAACCTACTTGGTGGTTTAAAATGGAATCTTAAATCTCAATAGAACTATTTTAAAGATCCAAAACCTAGACATATTAAATGATGAGTTATCTTGGAGCAGGCCCTAAAGGCTATAGAATATGTGGAACCTTGGTATGAGCCATGAGCTTCAAAAATGATCTCTACAACCACTCTAACACCCTATAGGTAGCCTTTAAAGTTATTAGCACAGTCAAATGCATGCCATTTAGGAGTTTATTTCTCCATAGTGTTTCAATTTCAAGATTTTGGTGTTTATAAAGATTGATGAGGGTTTTAGAGACAATGGTGAACTCTAACAAGAAAAATACAGCCATTTCCTTCAAAAATCATGACCTACAATCCCAAATGCAAGTCATCAAGCCAAAGTTATGGAGGAATGGTTTATCTCATGAGTTTTAAATGATTATGTTTTTTAAAGACAAGATGAGGTCAGTTAAAATAAAAATGAAAGGCACACCAATGTTTAAAGTTCCAAGGAAGATTTGAAGTATGCACTACAGCCATGAAGGCAAATTGACTAACCCACAATCCTTAAACACAGTTCACTAGCAAAGAACCACAAAATGCAAGAATGGTCAAGGTGATAATGTTTGTGGTGTGAAGTTGGATTTAAGACCTATTTATATCTGTAGGAAAACATAAATTGAGTCTAAGACTTTCTTTTATACCTTCTCAATGTCTAGGGCTAAATACTCAGTCTGTATTAGTATTTAATAGGACAAGTTGCCAAATAGGGTTTTTTGAGAAGGTTCCTATCTAGGAGGTGAGAAAGATTTCCTAATTGTGAATATGCTCAAGGGATGATCTAAATGAGGAAAAATATCCTATGAATATTCAATCTTAACGTAAAGTACCATACCAGCTCTTTATGGATTGAATGACTATTTTGGCTTAAAATCCTAAAACCTTAACCTAAGGGCTTGTAATGAGTTCCTAAGAGGTTTATTCTCAAGATTGGATCATGAAAAACAAGATAGATGAATGTGAATCATGCTAAATAAATCAAATTTTGGATTGAAAGGAAGGGAATAAATTAAGGGCAAGTTCATCTGCAATCCCCAAATGACTACCTGTAGTCAAATCACTATATGTACCTATAACTACCTTGAGGAAGATAAAAGTTAAGAGGTTTGATACCTGAAAGTTATCTTAGGGTTTTGAAATATTTATAGGGTGATAGATTAAAGTATGTTATCAATATCATAAGTTGATCATTTTAAGTTTCAAAGACCTTATTCAAGAAATTGAACCCTACAGCCCCAAAAAACCATCCTACATGCCTATGTCATTCTCAATAAATCCCTTTTGATGGCAATGATGGTTTATCTTAGGACTCAAAGGGTCTGTCTAGTTAGAAAACATGCATGAATATTATGAGGGACATCAAGAAGATATCTTATGTGAAATGGTACTTTACAACCATACTTAAGAATTGTAAGCTTATGGCCATATACTAGGTCTTTTGAATACTAGAAAGCATGGTAGACAATGAAACATAAGATTGTTCCATATTAAATGGATGAGTATTTTTAGGAGGAAAAAGATGAAATTTTCATCAAAAGGTTAATGAAATGAATATCAAAGGACTATCTATATAGCCCAACCATATAGACCTGTACAGATTATGCTTAGTTAGAGGACTATAAAACTTGATTTTGGGTCAAATTGCATTGAAGGAGATATGTAGAAGTTTTATTTTTTTATAAATAGATTAAAAAACCTTTTGAATATGTGATGACCACTATAAAATCTCAAACTTGATCAATATCCATCTCTGAAAGTAAAAATCAGTCATTTTATACCTAAATGCCTTATTTTGAGGTCTTATCATTTTTGAAAATAGGGGTAGAGGCTATTTCCAAACTCTTAAAGAGATTATTGAGATTAATGAAGATTATTTAGACCTTTATATCCTATAAATTCATGAAATTAACCTCCAAAACATGAAAACTCATCAAAAATGCAGATAATACATCCACGAAGGTCAAAATTTGTAGAAAATTAAATATTTTAGGATCTATAGGTGGAGTTAGGACCTAAAATTTTGTACATATGGTAATAATGTTTTTGGGAAACATTTTAAAAATTTTCATATATATATATATATATATATATATATTATAATTTCACATACTATCTATTTTATCACAGACCTCAACTTGTTTGTTTGAAGTCACTATTGGAGCATGCTTCATCATGGAGTGCCTTAGGAGATTATAAAGAAAAATAAAGGATTTATAGGAATGGGATGATGTTTTTAAATCATAATTAGACATATATAGAGTTTAAAAATTCTAAATTTTATGCAAACCATACTCACACAGTGTTTTGCAAGCAATCAGACACTTAGGCCAAAAAGGTATTTTTGACTTTTCATGGACAAAGGACTTTTTGAGTGTTTTGATACCATGATACATGTCCCAAAATAATATTTTAAATATATTTTAATCTGGTAATATTAAATTTTAATTTTAGTGATTTTTTTCACTTTTTACAGTTCTAGGCACCCTTTGAAGCCACCTGTTCAGATGCTCATTGTGCTCACCACATGTGGAGTTTAGATGAATGATCTTGGTATGTTTTGAGTACCCATATGAAATTATAATTAATTAAAATTAATATCAATTTAGGTTCTGATATTTATTAACAAATGTTAATAACGTAGGTAGCCCAAAATGTGATCAATTCCCTAAAGGTAAATTTCATTTACATGTTAACTTTTTATATATTTTGCATTGGAGTCTAATATTTTTAGAGATGTTATAGGGGTAAATTTGATACACATAAATGGTTTTTTTTTTTTTTTTTTTAAAGGTTTTTACCTCATGAATCATCATTTTGAAGCTATAACTTTAGAACCTTCCTAAGCACCTTAAAAACTAGTTTTGTGAAAAATGGATTTTATTGCAATCAAATCACCATGAATCAATGTAAAACATTTTCAAACATAAATTAAACTATTATGGGATTCCAAAAATTTATTTTTTATGTATGAATCTATACAGATGAGAACTAAAATCATGTTTTTTGTGGAAAAAAATAGGTAATGTGAATTACAAGGTAATTTAACAAAATATAATCAATGTATATCGAAGCCTAGAACTTTTTATTAATCCTAAAATATCTAGTTGGTTATAAATAATCTTAGAGTTACCCTTACCAGCGCAAGCAAAATGGCTAGTCTGTTGGAAAATGACACAAATTGAGCCTAGTCAACCCTGTTGACTAAATGGTGAACTTTTTCTCATCAAAATTACAATTTTGGTGATGAGTAATTTTTTTAAGGTGTAATTTGTTGTTTTTTCAGGTTTCATGGATTATTTTTTAGGTTTCATGGTGAAAAAGTTCATAAGGTGGTTAATAGGCTTATTTGGTTTAGTTGGCCTAATTGTTCTAAAGTCAAATTGGAGTTTAGCATTGGATGGCCACACAAGGAGTTAAATTTGAAGTTCCACACCACTTTACTACTGTTTGAAGAAGATAATTATGATTTTTAATCCTTTAAGGTCCTTTTCATTCAAAAGGAGGCTATTTGGAGTTTTATTGTTTTTACACTTTGGTTGACTAGTTCCAAGTCATACTTGTCTCCTAGTCATCTCATGCATTCAATGATCCAACTCAACTTCAATTTAAGTGGAGTTAATTCCTTTGAAGATTGTGTTGTATCATTCCATGTAAAGGAGAAGTTTTACTTTTAATTGGCCCACCATCACTTCTATTTCAACCTTAGGGACTCATGCATGTTTGGTGAATTTTGGATAATTTAATGTTTATTTAAATATTAACTTTTCAAATGGACCCACCACCGAATTCCTACACCAAATTTAAGAAAAAAATGCAATTTTAATGAATTTGAAAGCTTTTATGGATTATTTTAAACATTGTAAAAGGTTTTTGTCTTGATTTAAGTTAAACAAGACCACCCTTATCCCTTTTCAACTCCGCTTAAGGCTGGAATTAGGTTTTGAAACATATTTATTGGCTTAATCAATCCAATTTTTTTATAATTCCTAGAGATAAAAAAGAGAATTTGTAATTTGGACCATTTATCAATAAAGGATTTTTTTTTGTATCTAAGTTTTAATAGAAGAATAGTGTGTATTATATTGGGCATTAGCATATAAGTGAGATTTATCTCCTTTTGGCAGGTCCCTCCCTCACCTATCTATCTCTATCACACCTTCTGTAGGTCATTTGAAGAGGTTTTCAACCCTTCATCTAAAATATTTTTGCTTAAGGACATAAATATAGATTTTATTGATTATATGTGTGCATTGATTTCAGTAACTTTAGAGGATTTAGACAGTTCAAGTTTATCACCCCCTTTAAATAGAATTAATTTTAAGTTTCCCCTTACCCTTTTCACCCATAAACACAAAAAAAATAGATTTAATAGACATATTTTAAGGGAACCAACCCTCTCTAGAGGTTTTTCTCATTAAAGAGTCACCCACACTCTGAGAAGTTCCCATTGTATCAACTGAAGAGAAGGTGTGTTTTCACATCTTCAAGCAGGGTGCACTTCAGATTAATAACATAATCCAAAATCATTTCAAGGTTAGTAATATACTTTATTTTTAGAAAATTTTTATTATCTATCTTATTTTTGCATTAATATCATTAATTTTTCCCTTGGGCTAGCTCAATTATAATTAGAATTCATTTTCATAAATCATAATCCAACTTCTTAGACATTTGG
This sequence comes from Torreya grandis, assembly GCA_037957365.1. Taxonomy (NCBI): domain Eukaryota; kingdom Viridiplantae; phylum Streptophyta; class Pinopsida; order Cupressales; family Taxaceae; genus Torreya; species Torreya grandis. Next base: position 2,541,483 of record JARHVA010001931.1, on the reverse strand, counting down.
GAATTTTTTTCTAGAATCAACATCTATCATATAATCGACATGAATATTGATAAAATTGGTATCGATTCTATGAATAAACATCCATCCTTATCAAAACTATTTAGTGATAGAACTTGATCCTATTTTTATATATTTTTACCATAGGATTGGTCTATTTTGACTATTTGTTTTACTATATACATGAATTCTATATTTAGATCACCATTCTTAGATAATCTCATGAAATACTTAGCATTTTAAAATTACCATTAACTCATTAAATAAATTCTTAGTATTTGTGTCATCTCATTAACTCCCAACATTGAAGACATATTAGTTTAGCTTGATATTATCTAAGAAGATACCAAAGCTACACAATATTATTGACTTGATTGTTTTGACTATATTAATGCAATATAAGAAGACTAAATATTCTAATAATCATATTTTATATAAATTATCAAGAAACATTTATAATTTTCATTATCATTTTTATTAGCTCAATTATTAAAGAGATGGGTTGGCATCCACGAAGGGAAGCTTACACTTTCATGGAATTGGTATTTTACTAGGAAACCCACCCAACTACTTTATTAATCTATCTTATCTATTTTATCAGATGTGTAGAGGTAAAACTTCCCATCTAAAAATTAAATCTTATAATAGCTTGATCAATAATAAACAACTGATCACATAGTTATGCCTCAACTCAGTTTAAACCCTAATTTTCTTTGAGTTTTTATTAGTTTGTTTTATAAAATAAATTAACATAAACCTGATTTAAAAATTAATTAAAATTAAGGGTCCTCAATAATGTTACAAAGTTAAAATATGTATGGAAATAGGATCTAGACATAGATATGCCTTTAGTACCAAAATTCACCTTTGATTTTACACTAATGGTTAACACATCTCCACCACCTCAAGTTCCATTGGTTAGTGTCTTATTTTCTCCTCCTCCAATAAACATTAAAAATTTATCAATAAATGCTCCTATGGTAACCTATGTAATAAGGTATTATCCTATCATTTTGAAAACCCATAGGGTTACATAAGAATAATAGTGGCCACCATTTTACTCAAGTGTATCCTTAGGATTCCTTACTCTAACATAGAAGATGAATATATGGAGTAGTATGTATCATAAGAATATTTAGATGAGTCTAATAAAGAAGGGGATTTAGAGGAAACCTATGAAGATAATTACAAAGGAAAAACTACATTTGGTATTTCCCAAAAGGTGCTTCCATAGGGAACCTCTAGGACTTTAAGCCCTAGTCCTCCACATATTGAGGATAAAGGAAAATTGTATATTGGAAAGGAATAATAAGCTCCCTTTATAGATAAGGGTGTGGAAAAAATAGGCACAACACTTGTCATTTTATTCATTACATCATATACTCCATTTGTCCCTCCTATTATCATCTCATAAGATTCAACATAGGTAACTTATTCCCTAGTTTCACTTGCTACTCTAATTACTCTAGTTGTACCTCCTATTTCTACTACTTCATTAGAATCCACTAGTACTTATAATGTCTCTACTCTTACAATTACTTTAGTTATACATTTTATTGTCAACACCATTACTACTTCCACCACTAACCTAATGATTGTCACATATAATTGCATTTCATAATTATTGAAAGTAATAACACATGGTGTTATTACACATCCTATTTTTATTTAACCTATCTTAAAAACAACATTGGCTATCCCACATTTTTAAAATTTAGTGTCTCAATTTTTTTTACATAGTCCCTTTACATGCATACCTTTCTAACCAATTAGGATTTTCAATAACATAAGGTGTTCAAACAAAGTAACCAATAGTCTTAGTATATGATTCTCTTGGCCTCAAAAAATATTAACTCAAGACTCCTCTAATGACTAAGGTATGAAGAGAAGATGCTTATCCCACTATTTCCTTCACCATCTAAAGCTCACAATTATACTCTCCTATTATATCCATCTATCCTCATGTTCCATCTAAAACTTCATTCATATCCTTTCATCTTGATGCCTCCACCACAAAGAACCTCAACCATTACTACTCAATATTCCACTTAGACCTCCTCTCTTATCTTACTCCCACATGGATACAACAAATTCAAGCAGATTAATCAACCAAAAAAGACTTGGTTATCACTAAATAAGCTTAGTTGAATATATAATTATATGAGACCTCAAATAAATTTTAAAAATGAGGAGAAGAATAATAATGACATGATGGAAGCTAATTAAGTTTATAAGAGAATAAGTGATCTTTTCTTGGATGAAGAAGAGGAAAAATAGGCCTGGAGAGGAAGATGAGATATAATAAAACCCTATTTATATGGTTTATGTGACTGGAGGATATATGAAGAAAATGTTTCATCGCCTACAACAAACCCAAAAATATTGGAGGCACAAGGTAGAATAGATCCCCCAAAAGGCATATTGAATAATGTGTAAAGTATGCTAAGAAACTTTATAACATTGTATGTTTTATATGTTAATCAAGCACATAATCAAAACCATAATAGGAAAATATGGCAATTTTTTATGAATCTATTAACATATTGGATGTCATATTGAACTTATTTGGTAAGGTAGTAAGAAAAAAAAATATCAACACATTAATTTACTGTAACTTTTAGACATCACTTTGGCACATAAATATGTGACCAATAAGAGGGATCATCTAATGGAATATCATAAACATATGCAATATTTGGTTGAACAATTGATGAGATGAGATTATGAGGACATACAAAAACTTGGATATACATGCATTATTGGCATATATACACCACTTGGTCGGTAGTAAGTAAGCCATTCTTTAATAATTTTCTTCATAATACTCCCAATTATTTTAAGGTAAAAGTTGAAAGTAAAATATTTAGAAGTAGTGATCAAGTTAATTTTTCACTTATGATCACTTCTGGAAAGGAAAAATTACCACAAGTAAAATAATTGAATTCTTAATTTAGTTATTATATGTTATTTCACAAGAAATCTATGGAAAATCTATTATTATTTTTCAAACTACTGATTATGAATTTTGAAACCATAGAGTTAGACTTTCGTGCATGTATGAATGAATACGAGAAGATAAAGGTGAAAGAGTGGTTGGACACTAAGACAAGATCTTCATATTCATGATCTTGAAATTTGAAAACCACTATATATATATATATATATATATATATATATATACACTCAAATAGGTCCTTTATGCATTACACTTCCTTTCACTATTACTCCTTCACAAGTGTAGTCAAGAACAACTATAGTGAAAAATGTAGTAACCTATATAAGTAATTTAGTCACTAAAAAAATGCAAAGAACACCATCGATAAGTTACACATTAGAATCATCTACATATAGTACTGCCAGTAAAATATTCCAAATTATAGTCCAATTCAATTTGAGTATAGTCCCAACTACAAGTTATATTTAAACTCAATTAAGTGACTATTAAAGTCTAATTTTGACAAGATTATTTATATCTAAAATATAAATATAAATTAAGATTCTTTTATAAACATTGTACATCATGTAGAGTCTCCATGCTAAATTAAAATTTAGTCTTATTCTAGGCCTTATAAAATTGTAAAAACTTTGAAGATTAAATGATCCCATCCAAAATTATTTAGACGTGTCTTTTACTCATGGTAAAGAGAGGAATTTTTTTCAATAAATACAATAAAATAAAGTTTTGCGTCTATTCTACGAGTTTGTATTAATTTCTTGTCTCTTCCCATTTTCTATGTCTCATTGAATAATTTTTGTCAAGTTGACAATCCTATATGGTAGTGTATGTGTCTTATTTATAGTGATTGGATTGAAAATAATGTTAGTATTAATTATTTTTTTGGTTATAAATAATAATTAAAAATTATTAGTGACATTGATTATACATAGCAATATGGTAATAACATCTTCAATTGTAATAAATTGGTGATTCTACTTGTTCATTATTTCCTTACACTATTTATTCTATTTGATTATGTTTTATGATTACAACTAGGTCACAACAAACATTGGATCATGACACACTCTTAGCCTAGGGTGATTTTTAAGCTTAAAAGGGTTTAATCTTTAATTGAATCATAAAGCCACTTCCTTTTTGCACTATCTTTCCCTCCTTTTGTCCTCTTTGGCCAAATTCACCTTAGTTTAGATCCATCCATCCACCTCAAGTAGATTTTAGATGTAATGTTAGACACCCATTATATATAAACCATCCAAATTAAATAATTATTATGCTCACCACTATTCCACCATGTGGTTATTCATAAAACTAAGACCCATAACTCATACCTTAGAGTGAATTTTCACAAAACCTAAAATGTTAAGGACCCTCTTATAATAATTTTTGGTGTGAATTAAAACCTCATCAATAGAAAATTGAATATTTAAATACCTCTAAAATATATACAATGATAATTATAGGCTTAGTATGAAAAAGATATATATTTTTTTACTATCTATTTTTTATTGTATGAATATTTTTGTATTTTTATATTTTGTATGTTTTTTTTATTATTGTCATATCTATGTTTTATTGATTATGACTCATCCTATGTATTTTATTTCCATTTGAATAGGTTTATTTATATTTATGTTTCTTTTTTTATTGATGTTAGAATTAGGTATGAAAAATTATATAGGTTTTGTATGCCTAAAAAAAAAAAAAAATGAGTGTCATCTGTAGGATTTATGTATACTAGAGATAATTATATTTGGTATTAGAAACTTTAGAAACATCAACTTTGATTTTTTTTTATATATTTGGATAATGAAAATACATTTAAATATTGAGCATGCTTTTCCTTTATCCATCTACCCATCTATTGTCTCTATCATCTTTATTCACTAGATACCCTTATTAAGCATAAAATTATTTTATATATGAACATAGAAATATCATAGAAATATCTTATCCATATCTTAAATCACTATTTTATATTTTGAAGACACTACTAATAATTCTCAAATAATTTTGACTACTACAGGGGTCTTTCTTTGCCAAAAATGTCTAGGCGCACTCAATGGTTATTCATTAAATTTAGGAGTCTCTATTAGGTTGACCTAGACACTTTTATTGGGTTAGTTATACCATGAAACTAATTAATGTTCATATATAAATGTAAAATATAAATACATTATTGTAAATGTTAGTTTTGGGTAGTACATAATCAAATTAATGGAAAGCATACTAATAACCTAGGCTTGGTCCTTTGATTGTGAAAGATAACAAATATGCCAAATAAAAAATAAAGAAAACACTAATGATTATACACTTTCTTTTTGATATCCTTCCTAAAATTGTGATGGTGCTTAGATTTAGTTTCAAAAGGCTTAAATAGTACATGTGGGAAATCTAACAGTGTAACTCATTTCTAACTTAATGATTTTGTGTTCTGTGATGGAGGTTATTGAATATTTTATGACCCTATTTGAACAACAATTAAATGTAAAGTGAAATATTTTTGGATTGAGGAAAGAGATCCTTAGTTGATAGATTTGATGAGTTATTATAAACAATTGGATGAATCCCAAGACTAATGGTTGAGAAGATATCTACCCCTCAAAAATCAAATAGGTTTTTGTGTAATAAATAGACTCATGAATATTTTGAGTGTGTAAGAAGCTAACTTGTTGAGGCTTTGGAGTATGTAAGAACATGTCATAACCTACTTTCATAATTATCTCATTACATTAACTTTGATTTGGAAAGAGGATGATGATGTCATGGTGGATGATTTCATTAAATTGAGATGGAAAATAAAATTATTGATTTATAGAAAATAATAATTGTGCATTCCATAATTTTACATTATTTATGATATTAGCTAATTAATGAATATTAATTAAATAAATTAGGAATGAGAGATTTATAGAAGTTTGTGGGAGTATATGTGATTATGGAATAAGAGATTAATTAATTAGGGTGCATGATTAGTGATGTCTAGGGATGTTAGGGTGAATATAATATTGACTAGATGATGAATGTACAATGTTAGCATCGACTAGTAAGAGCAATAAAATAGATAATGAAGTATCTAATTCTAGGTGTCTACATTTTCCCCCTCTTTGAGAAAGAATTATGAGACATGATGGTTCAAGTAATAAATATTAAAATATAGAATAAGCCAAAAAAAATAGAAGAAAAAAATTAGACAATGATGATGAAATAATTTGATGTATGATGCCCCCTCATGAGGGCATGAGAGGATGAATGATGCATATGGGATCTTGAAAAAGAGATGAAGAATATATAATGGAAGAATAAATGGGTGGGTGATGTAGAAAGAGGGGTGGGATGCATGATGTTTTCACAATGGATAAAATTAATATTAGATCACTCCAAGATCTATGAACATCACAGATTTCATGGAAACCCTATGAGTACGTGAGAGAAATGTAATGCAAAAGTGGGATACGTAAATGCTTGAATAACCAAAAATAAAAAATGAGGTACATTACATAATGAAATATTAATTCACCATAAAGGTAATAAATCAACTCAAAATTTGAAAACACTTTAAGTGTATTTCCCCTAATGACCTTAACAACCCTAAGCAATTTGACTAACAACCATGCAAGTAAAACAAAAAGTGGGAAAAACATAACACCCCTTAAAGTGTAGATTATATGGGTAGAAAAATTGGGTCTTGACAACGAGGCCTAATGAGCTACCCAAGCATAATACAAATTTCATAAAGTAAAGAAAAGGAGAAAACCCATATGAAAAAAATCCTCTCCAAAAATAGAGCAAGAATAGAAGAGGGATAAAAAGTTCCACTACAGTCTACAATTGTCTATAGCCATTGTGTATCCTACAACGGAGTTATCAAAAGTGAGTGTGGATTAGAAGTAGATGCAATTAAGAATGGATCATGCTAGAATAGTGAGTTTGTCCATGAAGTTCTTAATGGATGTTCAACTAAGGTGTGATTCTTATACAAGGAATTGTTCTCCTCATACATGGTAGAAGGACCAACTTCTCTAAGTAATCAAGGTGCAGTGGGAGAAGAGGATAAGAAAGAATACAAAAATTCCCTATAACTATGGAATAGACTACTTGATATTTGATGTGTCCTACATCAGTACACCTATATCATATAATGTATGAAGTGAACCAGAGGTAGGCTAGTTAGGAAATAACTCCTCAATAACTTGAAGGTGACAAGGAAAAGGTGGAGATGTGTCCCCATCATTGTTATAGTCATTTTTGATATAAGAAGAGACAAAAATATCAGATGAGTGATAAAGCTCAAAAGTGTCATCAAGATAAGGTGAGTTTGAAGAAGAATGATCGAAAGGTGAGTAAGGATAAAAGTATGATAAGTTATATAGTTGAGTATGATGATTAACCATTCTCACTACCAATATAATATCACTATGCATATCTCTAACACATAATTAATCTAGAGTTAACTCAACTCACATGCTTGGACCAAGTGAGTGATTTGGTAAATTGATAGGAGACCAGTTGAAAGTGAAGGAACACTTAGAACAATATTAAATGTTTCACCACTAATTTTAATAGATCATATGCCAAGAAAATTTTTAGAAGTGTCATCACCCATCTATATAGAGTACATATCACATGGTTCTAAGGATTTGAACTCTATTTGTGAAGATTACATGTGATGTGAAACACCAAATTCAATGACCCATGTAGGAGTTAAAGGTACAATAAAAACTAGGGCCTTGCTCTTTACTCTCCCCTTACTATTCTCCTTTGAATTTTATCTACCATGGTAATTAAACTTATACAATTTAAGGGTTCATGAATTATGATTGGTAAAATTAGGTACATTGATATTATGCTTCTCAATCATCTTAGTTTGTGAATTTGATTCTTAAAACATTTGATTTCATCATCATTTCACACACTAAACAAAAATTTGATCTTATCTTACTCAGTCTTAACATTGGAATAAGAGGTCTCATTATTTTATTTTTAGGTGAGAGGATTTACATCCTTCTCTTGATCCTTTTTGTTATGTTTATTCTCTCTATTTTTTGAATCCTTATCTTTCTTAGCAAAAAGTGCATCAGATTTTGAGGACTTCACTATGCCCATATATATCAGCTTATGTTTCTCTTGAATTAAGTTAGAAAAAAAGGTATGTAAAGAGTCCATCTTCCATGCAACTCCAAGAGCCCTTTTTATGGCATGAAAATTATACACATAATAGTTTCAAACTTTATCAATTATTGATGCTTTCTATCTTGTAGGAACCCATCAAGTCTCAATATATTTGAGTGCATATCTTAAGGGGTGCACTAGGAAAGGGGTGGGTAGACCATTGGTGATTTAAAGGATTGTTGTCCCTTCACTTTCACTTTCTATCTACACAACCATCTCCTAAAAACATGCTCTTAAGCTTTGCCTCCCCCTTTTCACCTTCCTCTAGTTATTTTCTATCTTCATTATCCCTTCCATAGCATAAAATCCTTTTTGAATAGTTTATGCTACATTGTCAGCCCCATAGACCCTATAATCTAATTTATAAAATTTATTTAGGCTAGGTCAGCCCCTAGCTGACCTAAACCAAGGCCTACTTTTTTTTTTCAATAACGTTACAAATCTGACTCAATTGACTAAAATTTTAGAAAGGTTTAGGGTTATATTTAGATATATATACACATCAATTTCATCATTTATTTAAGAAGAGAATAAGAATAATAATATATTATGTATCTACTTATCCACCATTCTACTTGAGGAACATAACTTAAGGTTTCAATACTTTCTCTCAAGATACAAATATTATATTATGGATAATTATTTTAGATGCATAGTTAGGTTGTGTAGTTTAGAGCTGATTTATATTTGTCATCCTTACATACCATAACAACCTCTTGTGAATCACTTTAGACAAGGGAGAGATTGAGGATCGATGGGTTCATATTTAAAATTAATTATTCCTATCTTTGTTCTTCCTTTCTAAAAATAGATATATTAGCATTTATACTTCTCTCCCATGCATGAGGATTTCATAAACATTGATGTGATTATATGTATTCTATGCATGTTTAATTTTTATGTTTATTATCCCCACTTTGTGCCATAACCTTTGGTGAGCACTAGATTAGACTTTGATTTTATCATTTATACCTAGTGAATATGAAATCACAGGACATAACTAGGGTTATTTCAAAGTTTTGCTTGACTAGAGGCTTTGGAACCCTCCCTAATGATTTTGTTATGTTAACAGATCCCTTAGATAGTTATAGTAGATCCATCCTTGCCATAACCATAAATATATAATGTATCAATAATTGAAAGTGTAAGTAGGATTTATCTTCTTTGAAATATGATTGATTTATAGATTATTTTCATTTCCCTTTGAATACATTATGGTAAACTCAATGTGAATCTAACCCTTAAAGGTTTTCTTTCATGCCATAATTTTTGTTATCATATTATCTTTCTCTATATTTTAAATACTGTGTCAAACTAGTATATATAATTATAACCTTTTGTACACAAGTTTAACACATAATCACTTAAAAAAAACTATATTCTATCTATGGAGGTCTTCACCAAATACAGGTTACAAGATCGATTAGTTAAACATAGTATTCTTATTTAGTTATAGATTAGAATACATAAACAAACTAGTTGGCTTTATATTTTATTTGATTATGTCAACATACAGGTCTACATACATATTTGATGCAATCAATTTTTTTTGTTATTTATTCCTCAGCATAGACCATTTGACAAACTTAGTCAAGCTAGTTGACATAGTTAGCATAATTTTGAAGCAACATTTGAACATCACAATAGAAAAATTTACAACCTAAAATGTCTTCAATCCTATCAAAGTTCATTTCTTTCTCTCTCTCATTTTATTTATTACTTTCATATTATTTTTCATAGTTTTGTAGTCTATAAAACTACAGCCCTACAACCAACTGGGTCAACCTATTCAACATAATTCTATAGTCTATCTTCTATCTAAAAGACATAGTTAACATGTTTGACTATGTTTTTATAGTCTTACTTCTGTAGAACAATATTGACTCAATAAACTATGTTCTCTATTGTTTACATATAGTATCACTTGAACCAAATCTATACTATTCTCAATCAAATAATTAACATCTATTTGTTAGTAATTAACTCACCTTTTATTTTTAGTTATTTTCATGCTTAGAGTAACTCACATAGCTTCAATATATGGTTTTTAAAATTAGCATTTTAGTTACATTTTTTGTCTTTTTACAAAACTACCAAATCAATTTATATTCAAAAGGCATTAAACATTTGTCTTCCTAAGGTCTACCTACTTGGATTTCATCACCAAGGATAAATATGTGGATGATGTTATATATTGTCAAATCACATGACACCCTTATCACTATGGGATTGTGAAGTGAGGGGGTAAGACCCAATACCAATATAGTAACATCATAGATATAAATTCCTTTCATCCCAAACATCCTGAAACCAACCTTAGATTGATTTGTAGTTCCTTATTTCATCCAACTTTCCCATCATATTAAAATCAAACTTTATCATAATATAATAATACTTAGGATGGCCAACTAGTTAACATTTACTTTTTAGTTACTACTTGATCTTGGATCATTGTGTATTGTATTGAAAAACTTATATTGGATAGAATTGGTCTAAGGTTTGGTTTTTATGTACCAATTGGATCACTCACATTAATCCATTTTCTTGTGTGCTTACTTTCATCTTGATTCAAAATTATCTTAAAAGTTTTTACCCCATTTCAAAACATTATCATTCATGTCAATATAATCTCTTAAAAATAATTTAAACCTTCTTATCCAATACTACATAGTCAATCTACATGATTTTGTATCTTTGTCTCCTTGTTTAGTTCTATGTTTGTTAGTACATAGTCGATCTACATGACTGTATATCCTAATCTCCCTATTCAGTTATTTGTTTAGAGGTACATAATCATTTTACATGACTATGTATCTTTATCTCCATATTCAATTTTTTGTTTAGAAGTACATAGTTTATCTAGATGACTATGTATCCTTATCTTCCTACTTTATTCTCCATTTTATAGAACACAGTCGACTAGTTTGATTTTGTATCCTATTATCTAATTTTTGTCTTTGTATCACTTATTTTTCTTATTTCTCTCATCATGAAATTCTTGTTTAAGGACAAAACAAAGTTGGAATCAACATACATGATGAGATTTACAAATCCCAATAGGTTTCACCAAAATAGTTTATGGCTTCCAATTTAGATGAGATCAATGTGCATGTGGCCACTCACACTATTGATTATGGGACTCCTCATTCATCTTCAGTTCATAACCCTCTTTTCTCATTAGAATATCATCCAAAATTAGAGTACACACAATAAATTTTTTTCTTCATTAATGATTTTAATCAAAATTAGGGAAAATATCTTTCAACTTTTTACTATGGATCAAAATCCACCCTTTTGATTGTCTTGGGCAGCTTATGTTTGGTCTTAAGATCACTCTGCATATCTAGAAGTTGCATTCTTTTTCCTTTTTTGAGGCCCTAATTTTTGTATATTTTTCCTAAGTATTGGCCTCCCTCCACTTTTAACATGTCGCTTGTTGTCAATTATTTAGAGAAGAAGTCCTTGATTCATCTCAAAGTAGTGCTAGCTCAACACGTGGCAACCTAGTGCTTGTCTGAAGCTATTTCCTTTTGATCAGAGATTCAAGCATTGTCATTAGATAAAAAGGTGATGGGTGGGACCCACTAAGTATTTATCAAGGGAAATGTGGTTTCTCCACATGGTTCCTTCACACACATTTTGTAAGAAAGTGTTGAACTTCCCCCTAAATAAGCATCTACTTTACACATGACATCATATAATTTATCCATTTGTATTCTAGTTTTGAAAGGAATTCAAGCAATGTCATTGTTTGATGAAGAAATGAATGAGACCCACCATGTGGTTATAACTAGGAGGATATGAGCTATTCCATGTGACACCATAATACTTGTAAAAATTGAAGTTTTCTTATCAAAGCTAGAGTCATTCCATTGGCTAGGGTAAGTGGATATACGTCTCCAATGACATATCAAAGGTAGCTATATAGATGGAAAAGTGGAATCACTATATTCTTCTTGAACATCATGGCCATAAAAAGATAGTACAATTGCACCATATCTAGGATCTAGAGGATAACTACATTCATGAGCCTAAGTCCTTCATTCAGTTGTAACAACATCATCATTGGCATGATGTCAAGATTTTTATATGTCATTCTTGCAAGAAGATACTTTACCTATATATTCTATGCTTGTCCCTTTTTAAATGGTTGGTTATCATTTACTTTGTATTTTTTCTATTTTGGAAGAATTGTCATTTATAATAGAGTATGTGTATTAGTAGCTAGCAATTTTTCATTCCAAAACCTTAATAGGTGCCCCTCACAGGTATGATAAAAAAAATTCATTGTGTCTTTAAGGCCTTTTATATCATTTTATCCATATAAAAATGAAGAGGATGTGGTATTTAATGACAAGTTGAGTGAAGAGTTATCTCTACTTGTGATTCCCTTTCTTCTACTTTTATAGCATTAATCTTTGCTTACATCATAGACTTTAATTAATGCTTTTTCATTCCACAACCTTAGTAGGTGCCCCTTATAGGTTTGATAAAATATTTTTTAGTGTGTCCTTAAGGCCATTTGTATTTGTTTTCAACATCTAAAAATGAAGAGGATGTGGTGTTCTATGTCAATTTGAGTGAAGAGTTATCTCTAATTGTGATCCCCTTTCTTCTACTTCTATGGTATTAATATTTGCTTTCATAATAGACTTTAATTAATGATTTATGGTCCTTTATAGTCTATGGTTTTTAAGGATACAATATATTTTATGAAATTATAGGTTAATGTTTTAAATATCTCAGCATGTTAACTTAGCTTTATTTTAGTGTTATTTTGATTTCTCTCTCATCTATTTTCATCCCCAATATCAATTAAAGATTTGGATTATAAAATTCTAGAGGTTGATTTGCAAACCAAAATTCAGTCCCATGCCTATAAAGATTCCCATAGATTTTATTTAACATGAAGAAAGAGTTTTAAGCATAAACAATTTTTATTTTCAAGCATGCCTGATGGGATAGATATACTAGTCTACATGACAAAAAGCTTGATTTTATGAGACAAAGACCCATTACAAGGTAATAGATAGTGAAGAATCCAAGATTGCTAACACCACCTCTAGGTGATCCAACTCATGTGGTGTTCAACAATAACAAATGGATCTTCTAGCCACATCAAGGAACTTCATATCATGGGATATTAATAGACACTTATCCCTCCACTAACCCTAACAAAATGGGACCCCATTAGTGTGAATTCTCTAAAGGTGATCCCTAAATTTTTGGGATAAGATTTGAATACCACAATAGGATGTTGCTAATGTGTGCATTATACACTATGTGAATGCACAAAATGTATCCTTAAGAATATTAGCTACTTCTTTTAAGGGGAAAGCTCTTGATTGGTACCAATCCTTGCCACCTAATTTCATAGCCACTTGTCATGATTTGGGTGATAGATTATTTGAGAAATTTAATGAGAAGGTGGACCAATCATCCCTCTTGAAATAACTAATAACTATCAAGAGGGTCCCATAAGAATCCATTATCAATTTCAATTCTAGGTTTGAGAAGACCTAGAAAAGGATTCCAATAGCCACTTGACCACCTATAAGCATGGCCATAATTTTATATCTTAATGCCTTTAACTTAGATATTACTATCATGATCCAATTTATTGGAGGTTAGACATTATTAAATGCTTATGATCTAGCAATAATGGCCAAAAAAAATTGATTTATGTGGGAAAACTTCTTCTTTGACCACTAATGTTAATGTTCCCAAAAATATCAATAATACCTCACAAAGAAGCCTAAGTACCTTTGAAGAACCACCTTCTATGTATGGATATCCACCCACATAGGCAAATACATCTACTTCATCCTTGCTAGCCATAGAGATGAATGATATGAAGAGTATCTTACAAAATTTATCCAATGAGATAATAAATCTCAAAAGATAGTAGGATATGACTCTAAAGCACCCTTTTAATAAATACCAAGAAATCAAAGCACCATACCAATAGAAATAGTATCAAGAGAGGCAAAGGCAAAACCATAAAGCTCTAAAAAATTAGATGCAACCCGCAAACTAGATGGTTATAGTCCTTGATCCCCTACACATGGTATTACTAAATGTAAATAGAGAGTTAGTCATTCAACAAAACAACTTGGTAAATGACTCTAATTCATGGTGTTCCCCTACAATGATGCTCATGGACCCTAAATTTCATAAGTGTAAATCTACAATATAAGGTTGTTGAATAGCGATGATAAGGTAACACACCTGATATGGCCTATAGATACCAATATTTAGGGATTAAGAATGTAGTCTTAATGGAACAAATGTAAAGAATGTCCCTTGAACAAGAAGGTGAAATAGCCTTGAAGCATGTGATTTTCTCTTGGGTAAAATGTGAAGATGTAGTCTATGTAAATGAAGTTCCTATGTATATATCTCTACAAGTTCAGTCAGACTACTATACATGCTCCAAGAAAATGTTGACCAAGAGACCCAAAGCCATAACAAGGTCCCAAGTGAATTTCAGAAAGGGTCTAGGATCTCAACTTCTACCTATGACCATCAAAATTAAAGAAAAATGATGAAAAAAAAGTAAAAAACCTTGAGGTTCTGCCCTAAGGGTCATACAATATGGTGGAACAACTGAAAAAGGTGCTAACCAATGTTACTCTTTAGGATGTCCTATTTATTCCTAAGTATAAATATATATTAAAATAGGCCTTGGAGGGATGAGGGAAAGATACACAAGAAAAGTTAGCTATAGAGTCTAAACAAATAGAAGGTAAAGAGGCTATTGAAAATGCACAACCCTAGATACCTTCTCTATATTTATCAATTATAGAGAAGGCATAATAGAGAAGGCATAAGTAAGACAGAACCTACCTTGTTATATTTAACACTTATTATGGGGAATAAATTGTTGCACAAATCCATGATCAATTCTAGTGCTAGCACTATGGTGATTCCCAAGCTGATAACATATGTATGAAAATTACATTATGAACCTTTAAATAAAGGAGTGATGTAGTTGGATGGAAATAAGGTTCAAACCTTATGAATCATTAAGACTTTCCGCCTCACATTATATTCTTGTCCCAACATCTTAGTATCATAAGATGTTGAAGTGATATACATCCCCCTATCTTCAGCCTATGTCTATCAAGAGATTTTAAAACCAAGATAGGTGAGTACTTATCATTATACTCATCCTATTTAATTCTAAGGAACAAATATGGCTTGAATTTAAAGGTGATGTCTGAACCACTTCATCTAGAACACATAGCAGTTGAAGTCATGATGAACTTTGTAGTAACACACACCTTTTTCTCAAAAGGGATGATGCACTATGTGGATATGCTTGAAGGGGAGGAAGTAGTAGATGTCAGAAGCCTAGAAGAAGAATCCCTCATTATTGAGTTCATTAAGATTAACCTATTCTCAAAATTTGATTCCACTAGTCTCAAAACCTACATAATCTATGATGAAAACCAAGACATTATTGAGGTTATGAAGAGGAAAGAGGACTAGAATGAGGGAGATAAAGGTGATTCTAAATTCTAAACTCTACATTTTGATGGCGTAAAGTGAAAAACCAAATATGGAGATGGCATCCAACTAATGTCTCCTTCTATAGAAAAGAAACTCTAAGCCTTCTAATTTCATTTTTCCTATATAAAAATGAGGCTAAATACGAGGTGTTGGTCCATGGCCTTAACCATGCTGAGTAGATGGGTTTAATGCAGCTAAAAGTATTCAGTTATTCTAAACTAGTGGTAAGGCATGTAAGAGGAGTTGAAGATATAAATAATGTGCACATGAGATCCTATCACCAAAATATATGGGATATGATTGAAACCTTAAAATCTTTAAACATTTATATCATACCTAGAGCTATGAATGTAGAAGATAATAGGATGGAAATAATTAGATCCCAGTTTGATCTAGTAATATATTTGTTCACCAATGAATAATCCATGTGGATTCTCATCAACGCCACCATCCCCAATAATGACCAAAATTGGAAAGTGTTTGAAAGAGATTCTCAAATTGCTATGTTTATCTATCAATCATGAAAATACATGTAATAATTGAAACCAAATATTAAATATTCCTATGATAACTAGATCATGCAATTAAAAATCAACAAGCTAGTAAAGGGACTTATCACCTTAGAAATATGTTTGATTCTAATGATGCAAGGAATGACAAGTGAAAATTTGTCATAGATAAAGGTAACTACTATAAAATTGATGTTGGAAGTGGGATAGAGTTGAAAGTGGGAAAGAAGGCCCCCCTAAAGGATAAGGAACAATTGGTTTCCTTCTGCAACAAGTATGAAAAAGTCATCACATGCACCTATGATGACTTGAGAGGATATGACCCTTATGTCATTCAATAAACCATAGACTTGGAGGAGGGAGCCAAACCTATATGATAGAAGTTAAGGCTAGTCAACCCAAAAATTGAGTCCCTCATGGATTAGGAGCCAAGGAAACTAATTGACTCAAAAATCATATACCTGATCAAACATTCAACTCAGGTATCCAACTTAGTTCCTATATGGAAAAAGAGTGGAGAGATTTGGCTGTGTGTAGAATTATATGAATTGAATAAAGATTCCTTGAAGCATCACTATCCCCTTCCCTCTATGGAATAAATCCTCTAGATAATGGCAGGTGAAAAAAAATTCTCTCTATTGGATGATTCTCTAGATATGATCTAGTTTGGGTAAATGAGGAAAATCAACACAAAACCAATTTCACCATAAAGTGGGTAACCTTTGCACATGAAAAGATGCCTTTCATCCTTTCTAATACCATGAGTTCTTTTAAGAAGCTATGTTTGACTCTTTATGGAGAGGACCATTTTACATCATCAGTAATACACAAGGATATGCTTTTGATCTAAAAGATGGAGGCAATGCAATAAAGATCCCAATTAATGGGATTAACTTAAAAAAATTCAAGTAGTTAACCTGCCTCCCCCTTGTACATATCTATTTAGATTCCCATTTTACTTGTGTGTTTACCTTCTTAGTCGTTGTTTACCTTAGTTTTTTCCTTTTTTGTTATTATTTCTTTTGAATTGGTATAATTGGCATAGGTGGCTCCTCTCATTGCCATGTGTCCTTTCCCTACCCTCCTAAATTTTTAAATCATTCTCTAAAATATAGTTAACTACTCACCTCTCCTACCATTAATGTTAGACACTCTATATTTCATGATTCACCATAATGATCACCACAAATATATTGTGAGTTGTTCCTCCAATGTGCATGCCACCCTTAACATTTATGGGGTGACCTAAATCAAAAATATTCCATGATGATCATACCCAGAAGTGTCAGAATATAAATACCCCTCTCCTCATATATTTAAAAACTTAGACACATTGAGATTTTAAGAACATTGACAAATTACAAAAAAATGTAAAGAGCATAAAAAGTTGAGCCAAGAATTTTATGACCATATGAGAAAAATTTATTGACCCTATATCTTTTTGTGAGTAGAGAGTGATTTTGAAAAGGATTTATTGATATGGAGACTTCAACATCTTCATTTTGAGGTGATAAGAATCTAATAAAATAGATAACCCACAACTCAGGTAGCCATGGAGTTGTTCCCCCTCCATATGCAATATGAAAATCATATGCTTTTGCCCCTATTCAGCCAAAGGAGAAGGTGTTAAATATCAAAAAGATGATTGAAGATAAATATAGAGACAAAGCATTTTTCATCAATTTTTTACATGATATATATATATGATCCCAAGATGGACAAAAACCCCAAGAACTTGAGGGAGGGTGCCCAAACTTAAATGATTGAGAAGGTATGGAGGAATGACTATGACTCATTTGGGTGTAGAATGTGGGATAGAATGTTATACATTTACCCATGCCTATAAATCATTGCCCTCTATGCAAAAATTTATGATCCCAACACTAGCATAAAAATGGAAAACACCTATTTGAGGGTGAATATTAGTATGAATGCCATTAGGTAGATGCTCTAGATACCAAGTGACCTAAAGTCCAACATCTACATCATGGAAAACCTCCAAGATGTTTGGGATACCTACATCCATGATAAGACACACTTCAACAATTTCTTCCTTTAGAGTGGCTATGAAAAGGTGCCTCCTTTACCCATCCCCCTGGTGAGTTTCCCTATGAAGTACCTAAAGGATTACTTGTCCATGTTGGCCTTCATCTTTAGGATGGACTCAAATGCCAACATCACCAATTTTTAGTTAGGGTTACTCTTCCTCTTGACCATAGTGAACAAGGGGAGGTATATAATACGATTTTTTTAGATGCCATCACTACCGCCATTAAAGATGAGTTGGAAAACTTTTCAACATGGGGAACCTTTTGGTTTGACTCCTACCTCTTGCATCTTATTCTGTACTAGTACCCCTATTTCTTATCTACATATTTCAATCTCGACTCCTTAGAGATGGGAATATTCCCCAACATGGTGACCTCAGTCATAATATGGACCCATGTCTTGTCAATTATGTATAACTACTACAAGTTATAGAAGCTCTTTTTATCTCTTATCTTCATTGACTTCAACCAAGAGGCCATTACAGATAGGATGATAAACACACAATGATCATGTCTCACTAGGAGTATGGATATGGTATATTAGTTCTTTGAAATCCATTTTACCTTCATCTAAACCATGGTCTCAAAGATGAGCCATTTTGGCTCCCATGCCTACTAACAAATAGAATTTTGGCCTTGAATTTGGCCTACCAACTTGATGTAGTGGACTCTATCTATAGATAAAAAAATAAGAAGGGTCTATATGATGTCCCCTTTAAAAATGGAAGCATCAAGGTGGTTAAAAGAAAGTAAGATAACCTACTCCCTTCCAAACTCATGGAGTTCAAGCTTGAGTTGATTGATGAGAGGTGGAACTATGACATAATTGGTTTTTTAGCCTCATTAAAATATAATAATGTGCCCAATCACTAGACCTAGCCATACCTCAAAGAGAGGAATTATCCTATAGAGGATGACCTTGAGTATTACATATATTTGTTTCAGATCTCATTAGACACTCATAGGCCATGGGAGTTGTTTTATGATGTGGTCTAGATGTTCAAACCTTGAAAAATTGGAGTGAGGAGAAAATAGATGCCTATACAAAATATAGGAAAGATATTGAGAAGACCTTGAGAATGAGGAAGAAGATGAAATTTTTGAAAATCTTTGGGATGAACATCATCCAGAAGAGGACTTGGCAAAAGGAGGATTCTAAATTTAGGAAAAAGAATAAGAAGATGTAGAAGAAGATACCTTTGAATAAGAGGTGGGGGATGTGCCCCTAAAAAAGGGGAGTAGAAGATGTGGAGGTATTATATCCATTAATATTTCCACCTCATTTATTCCCATACACCATGGCCCCACAACAACAAGCCTCTTTAGGGTACCTTGTAGCTAGATCATCACTGCAAAAGTAGCCCAAGGCACCAAAACCTAGCTCTCTACTAGAACCCACATAGAAGAGGAAATGCTTCTTGAAACACATTATTTATACCTCAAATTCTTTCTTCACCCTCACATCCCCATCCATAATTTCATCTCATGTTATGGTACTCTTCACTACCCAACCAATTATTTCCCTGGCCCCACTCTCCTCTTCATCCACCCAATCCTCTACTAAGCTCACACCTCTTTCCTTCATGGTCCCAATCTCCTCTAGCATGACTTTCATAACTCTTCTACCTTAATCATATACCATTACTGGAGTGGATTAAAGGAGCATCCACAAACCTAAATCTATCCCTCACCTTCATCATAGATTTATATAAGTTGAGCTCCTAGGTAAGTGCATCTATCACCCATGTTATTGAATTCATGAACCCCAAGGTATAGTATTCATAGTTACTATCTAAAGGCTTTACAATTTTGTAGATAAAACACTATAGGTAGTAGGGTGGCTAACCAAAGACAAGTGGCAACAACAGTTAATGAATTTTTAAGCTAAAATAAGGAAAATACCAAGTGTTAGGAATTATTTAATTCCTTAGAAAAGGTGGTCCAATATATATGGGGACACATTGAATAATTGGTCCAATTGAGAATCCCCTCCCCATTTTTGGTAGATATCAGTGTCCTACTAGAGGATCAAATAAAACCATTACTGGAGTAAAAATAGATCAACTAGACTATGTTCATGGCTCTCCATCAATTGCCTGATGCTAGAATTTTAGATGATGGTGGTAGTATATGTTCTGGGTAACATCTCCTTAAAAGAGATTATCAACCTAGATAGAACCTCTGAGGCTCTCAAGAAGAAGGCCCAACCCAAAGAAGAAGAGTGGGAAACCTTGTAGGTGACTCTTTAAAAAATTTAAGTTCATAGACCTTCCTCCTATTTTGAAAATTTTGCCTTATCTATACCGCATACCATAATTTTAGGTTCTCTCATCCATAGGTGGATACCCCTTTAATTCACCAATAACTATGGATCATAATCCACCCTTTGAATTATCTTTAGTATCTCATGTTTAGTCTTGAGTTCATTCAACATATCTAGTAGTTGCCTTCAATCTTTTTCCTTTCTTAAAAACCCCCTTTTTGTATATTTTACTTAAGTATTGACCTCGCTCCACTTCTAACATGTGGAAGCCTATAACTTCTTCAATGAAAAAGTCCTTTGTTCATCTCATCATAGTGATAGCTTGACATGTGGAAACTTAGTACTCATTTGAGGCTATTTCTATTTATTCATAGTGTTGAGTAGTGTCATTAGCTAACAAGGTGAAAGATGTGACCCACTAAGAAGTTATAATGGGAAACATGGTTTCTCCACATGGCACTTTCATGTACATTTTTCAAGTAAGTTCCCAACTTCCCACTAGAGAATCATCCACTCAACATATATAATCATAGAGTTTATCCAAACATAGTTTATTTTTGACAAGCCTATGAGCAATGCCATTGGTTGACAAAGAAAATAATGCAACACACCATGAAATTATAACTAAGAAGAGATGAGCTTTTCCATGTAGTACCATAGTGCATATTAAAAGAAATTTTTTTCTTGTTAGAGCTAGGAGTCATATCATTGGCTAGAGTATGTGGATCTCTATCTCTAATAACATATCAGAGGTGGTTCCAAAGATGGACACAATGTGTCAATATACTCATCTTGAGTATCATGGCCATAATAAGATAGTATAATTGTGCCATATTTGGGATCTGAAGGATAATTTCACTCATGAGCCCAAGTCCTTCATTAATATATAACAACATCATTATTGGCACGATGTTAGGAATTCTAGATGTTGTTCTTGAAAGAAGCCAATTTACCTATATATTTTGGGCTTGTCCCTTTTGGAAATGGATGTTTATCATTTAATTTTTATTTTTCCTATTTGGGAAAACAACCATTTATAATATAATATGAGTAGTAGTAGCTAGCAATTTTTCATTCCATGACGTTAGCAGGTGCCCCTCATAAGTGTGATTAGACATTTTGCATTGTGCCCTTGAAGCCTTTTGTATTATGTTATCCATTTAACAATGAAGAGGATGTGGTGTTCTATGTCAATTTGAGTGAATAGTTATCTATGATTTTTATTCCCTTTCTTCTGCTTCTATAGTATTAATCTTTGTTTGCATCATAAATTTCAATTCATGCTTTATGCTCCTTTATAGTCTGTAGTGTTTAAGTATTCAATCTATTTTATTAAATTATATGTTAAAAATTTAAATCTCTCAGTGCATAACCTTAGTTAGCTTTATTTTAGTGTTATTTGCATTTCTCTCTTATCCCTTTTGATCCCCAAGATCAATTCAAGAGTCAGCTTCTAAAATCTCAAAGCTTGCTTTACAGACCATAATTTGGTCCCACATCCATAAAGATTCCCATAGAGGTTGTTTAATTTGAATTGAGAGTTTTAGGCATAAAAATTTATAATATCATGATAAGTGGTGAATTAGAAGCACCCCACTCACTCTCCCATAAATTATCTCATGGATTTTGAGGTGATACCTTATTTTCTTCTCAAACTCTTCCTTATACATTGACTTCTTCTCACATTATGACCTCTTCTTATTTGATTTATTCAACCTCCATGCCATGTCTCTCTACTAACATGATAGGTTCAACATCTAGTAGTAATTTTGCAAGAACACTTCCCTTCAATCATTCCACTAGTACACCATTTACTAGCAATGGTAATCATGCCACTAGTGCTTATTTTTCTTCTAATACCAATTCTTATACTAGTTCATCTTTCACCACATAGACTAATAATGCTATGAGTCCTTCCTTTTCTACTAATGCTTCTCAAGCGACTAGTGTTGTGCATTCCATTATTCATAGTGAAACCCAAGCCACTAATACCAATGCTAATGCTTTACATGACACACAAATTAATCATAATACTTCTCAAACCATAAACTCTTATTACAAACTCTTAGTCAAATGAATGGTTTTTAAACTAATAATGTCAATCAAATGATGCAAATTTAGAATCATCTATTTCATCTTCAAAATCAACCTCAACAGGTTCTATGGGGAGTGAAAAATCAAAACGCCCACACCCCCCTTAGGTATTCCCATGGTAACCTCATTCATCAACGATCCCTTGTTAACAAAATAATCAAAAATATTCAAAATCAACCTCTTACACCTCAAATTGACAATATCAACATAGGATATATCACACCAACTATTATTTTTAATAGATCAACTAATCTTACCTTACATTTAAAAACATTTGGTAATCTCTAAAAATATTGGGTTTAATTAGAGACTTTTACTTCTACCAAGATAGTAGTGAAAATACTCTCCATAGATGCTCTAGATTGGTATAATCAACTCAAATCCCATTATATCACTATCTTGGAAGACCTAATGACTTATATAAGAGTAACTTGGCTCACTTTATCAATTATAAGTAACTTGAAATTGAAATAACCCAAGTTTTCATCAAACAATGGAAGACCTTACCTAATAAGTGTGAGCATTAGGATTCATGTCATTCGCTAGGGTCAGTAGATCTCCATCTCCAATGGCATATCTGAGGTGGCTGAAGAGATGGACACATGGTGTCACTACATTCCTCCTGAGCATTATGGCCATAATAAGATAGTACAATTATGCCATATTTTGGATTCGAAGGATAACTACACTCATGATCCTGAGTATTTCATTTAGTTGTCATAGCATCATCATTGACACAATGCTAGAATTTATAGATATCATTTCCATAAGAAGCCACTTCACCTATAATTCTGGGCTCATTCATTTTGGAAATGGTTGGTTATCAATTATTTAGTATTATTGCTATTTTTTGAAAACAACCATTTATAATAGAATAAGAGTAATAGTAGCTAGAAATTTTATTTCCACAACCTTAGCAGGTGCTCCTCACATGTGTGATTAGACATTTTTGATTGTGCCCTTGAATTATTTGGTATTATGTTCTCCATCTACCAATAAAGAGGATGTGGTGTTCTATGTCAATTTGAGTGAAAATTTATTTATTCTTGTTACTCCCTTTCTTTTGATTTTATATTATTATTATTTTCTTGCATCATACACTTTAATTCATGCTTTATGTTCATTCATAGTCTATAGTGTTTAAGGATTCAATATATTTTATACAATTATAGGTTAACTCTTTAAATATCTCATTACATTACCTTAGTTAACTTTATTTTTGTGTTCTTTTCATTTATCTCTATCGCTTTTCATCCCCAAGATCAATTGAAGATCCAGCTTCTAAAATCTCAGATGTTGCTTTACAAACCAAAATTTGTTCTTATGATTGTAAAGATTCCTATAGAGGATTTTTAACCTAAATAAAGTTTTAGGCATCAACATTTATAATATCATGATAAGTGGTGAAGTATAAGAACTCCATTCACTCTCCCCTACATTTTATCATGGATTTTGACATGATACCTTATTTTCTTCTCAAACTCTTCCTTATATCTCGACTCCTTCTCACACTATGAACTCTTCTTATTTGATTTATTCAACCTCCATGCCAAGTATCTCTACTAACATGACAAGTTCAACATATAGTGGGCATTTTTCAAGACCCCTTACCTTCAATCATTCCACTGGTGTACCATTTCTACCAATGGTAATCATGCCAATAGTGCTTATTTTTTTTCTAATGCAAATTTACACTAGTGCATCTTTCACCACATAGAATAATCATGCTACTCATACATCCTTTTCTACTAATTCTTCTCAAGCCACTATTATTGTGCATGACACTACTCATAGTGCAACCCAAGCCACTAATACCAATGCTAATGCTTTGCATTCCACATAAATTAGTCATAATATTTCTCAAACCCATAAATTCTTATTATAAACTCTTAATCAAATGAATTATTTTCAAACTAATATTGCCAATCAAATGATGCAGATGTAGAGTCATCTTATTCACCTTAAAAATCAACCCCAATAGGTTATATGGGAAGTGCAATATCAAAATGCCCCTACCCTCCCCCCTTAGGGATTCCCATGGTAACCTCATTCCTCAACCACCCCTTGTTAACAAATAATCAAAAATCTTGAAAATTAACCTCTTACACCTCAAATTGACAATATCAACATAGGAGGTATCACACCTACCATTAGTTTCAATGAATCAACTAATCCTACATTATATTTAAAAACATTTGGTAATCTCTATAAATATTGGGTTAAATTAAACACTTTTGTTACTACCAAGCTATTAGTGAAAACACTCTCTAGAGATGTTATAGATTAGTATAATCAACTCAAATCCCATTATATCACTATCTTGGAAGATTTAGTTAACTCCTTGGTATAAGAGTTTCAAACTAGTGACCTCCCTATGAGTAACTTGGCTCATTTTATCAATTATAAGAAACTTAAAACTAAAATAACCCAAGTTTTCATCAAATAATGGAAGACATTACCTAATAAGTGTGAGCATAACATGGTGGATGATAATATATTTCATCTATTCATCAATGCTCTTTATCCCAAGTTACAATATCAGGTTATGACTCTCTCTCTAAGAACTTTGGAACAAGCCCTCCACTAAGCCAAACTCCAAGATTATCTCATACACTAGTTCAAACCATCTCAACCTCCCATAGGCACTTACATGATCCTTAAAAATAAAAATATTCATGATACCAATGATGGTATCACCAATCCTTATGACACCATTCACAATATTCAAGCCATGTCTCCAAACAACATTGTGGAGTAAGCTCCCCCTCTAAATAACACCTATCATCCTCAATTTTCTCAAAAAACTAATATAAATATTCATAATCCATTATCATTAGTTGAGCTCCCAAAACATATACCAAGGCCTCTACCATGATATCTTGACCCCACTTGAATTATGAAATCATGGTATGATCTATATAAATGTTGTTGGTTTCATGCGAGTTGGGGCCACTATCATAAGGCTTGTAGGCAATTACATAATTTATCTATGGATTTTATCCTTTGACCAAACTTTGATCATGATTAAATCATCTATAATAACCAATAATCTTATGATATAGCTTTTAAAGCTCAGAAAACACAAATTAAAAATCAAACTTTGAACTAGGTTAATGCTCATCTTGCATTATATAAATACCATCTTCCTAATCATCAAGACTATAATCAGAAGCCTACTCCTTCCACCAATAATGTTGAAAGTATTATATACCAAACTATAGAAAATAATTTGGCATATATGACTAATATATGAAGGGTAGTTAATTTCATTGATTCTAATCCTACACACACACACACCTAACATCCCACACATTCCATGTTATCTAAGTTCTTTCCCCATCTCACCTAATAGATTTGGGGTAATAGGAACTTATCTCTTTCCAAGAACCACTTCCAACACCTAAATTAGATAAAAAAATCTCACACTATTTCTACCACTACCCCAACATATACACCTATCGACAACATTCTTCAACCTTCTAATAAAATTTCTTCTAATCAATCACCAGACATACCTAAATCAACTATCCCATCATCTAAAGATAACCAACTAATTTATCCTCAAATTAAACCAAACACATATTATCAACATAGGTTTGACTACAATTTTAATCCTCATTCCCAGGATCTCTTCCAACATTATACACCTCTATATAGTAGTCCCCCCATGGGTTATGATGAATGGGACCCAATTGAATATCTTACCAATCTCCCATCTTAAATACCCTTTCTTGAACTCATAAAAACTTCTCCTCATCATCACAACTACTTGATGTAAATATTATTTTAAATGAACATCCCTCATCCCCAAGTAGGACATGAATCTACCTTATTTGGGTTGAAATATAGTATCCTAAAATAATGCAAAGATATGTCTAAGCACATTGAAAAAATAATGGACACTTATCTCTCCCTAATATTTATTATTATTTCCATGATCCCAAATGATATTATGCTTAATTCAAATGATCCTCCCCTATTTATAAGAATTCAAATCAATGACATCCATGTTAATCATGATTTGACAGGTACTTATGTCACCTCCCTTGACTTCATTAAATCTCTTGGATATTTCAAGTGTAATCTTAAGTCCACAAGTAGTATGTGTCATGGTTATGATCAAATGGAAATGACTCCCTTGGGCTACATTTGAATTCCTATTAATATCCTTTATGCCATTGTGTGAATGAATGTTATGATATTTAACTTTCCCCTTTCCTATAATATATTTCTTTTTAGGCCTTGGACTCATTGCATGACGAATGATGCCTCTTTTGTGTGCCAATGTGTCAATTTTCCCCCACAATGGTTCCATATATAGAATTCAAGGAGACACAAACCCTTAGAATTTTTAGTGATTCTAAGAACATGGCGTATTCAATATTTCCAACTCTTAAACCCTTATCAAGTTTTCCATTCAGGGAATCTCAACATTTCAATTTTCCCATCAATTCTAATCGAGGTTATCATGGTCACCTTGAACTCATCAAGAAAATACCACCTAACCTCTTATATTTCGTGATGATGAGCTGAATGAAATTAAAATCAAGATCAAAACTTCAAAATTTTCCCCCCATATCATTGTCCAACTTCCACCATCCTTTAAACCAACAATACTGTTAGCTACCAATTAATGATATACCCATGGTCTTAACCAAGACTCAACACTCTATTTATCATGCTACTTCCAAAGAAAAGATCATACCTACCTACACTATTGACCTTAATACATCTAATTATGATGATGCTTATACTTTAGATGATCCATTTTTAGGAGGTCTTGTCCAAGCTAGAGATGCTGAGATTCTTCAAAATCATTTTTATTTCTTTTAATCTTTTCTTTCATCTTATCATATTCTTTATTATATAGTTATTAATTTTAGTATTATTCATCTTTTTCACCAGATATAAATTTATCATCTGCATGTTACACATCAATTTTTTTAGAGCCTTTTAGGAGCATACTCATAAATCATGTGATTACTATCCCTTATCATTTGTATACATACGAGGATCCGTATAGATTTCTTCCCTTAGAGATGCTTTATATCTCTCTTAAACCCTTTATGGATCTTGGTTTTCCCTTAGTTGAGCCTAGTCTAGATCTTACTCCCACTCTACCTTTAGATGGGCCTCATCCTATGTCTAATTATGACTCTCCCTTATCCAAGCCTAGTCTAAATCCTACTCCTGCTCTACCTTTTTCTAAGCCTCATCCTATGTCAGATTTTGCTTCTCTTTCAGATGAGCCTAGCCCAATTTCTCCATCATCCCCACCTTCCTTGGGTGATGGCTTGCTTCTTTTTTTGTATATTGATATTTTTCCTACCCATAGGAATGATCAACCTTACCTTGATATTCATAAAGTTTCTAGTCATTAGACTAGAGACTTCCATTTATACCATCCTTCCCCAACTTTTGCTTCCACTCCTCTTATTAGTAGACCACCAAATTCTGCTAAAAAGTGTATATATTTATTTTATGTCATAGATAATCATTAATCTACCCATTTTTGAAAGATTCAATAATATATTGACACATTTCATCCTACCCTTACTCAACTTGTAGATAAGGATATACCTCCTCCCAAGCTATTACCTAAGTATATTAAAAAATATGGAGAGGTATATTATCTTTGGCTCCAATATAGTACCCATCACACCAATCATTTTCACATCCTCCAATAGCATATTCAAGCTCACCTTATGACCATTCTTGCACCTTATATTCCTCCTCCCATAAGCCACCCATGTAATAAAGCTCCTCCTTCTTCTCTTACGGTTTCTCCACCTATGGCTACTTCACCACTTGTGGCTCTTCCCCCTATGGTACCTTTTCGACCCATGGTTCCTTACCCACCCATGAATCCTTCCCCACCCATATCTCATTCTCCACTTATGGCTCCTTTTTGTCATAAAAATGCAACTCATATTCCTCTTCCTAAGTATTCTAAGCATGATATCCCTCATGAGCATGATCCACCAACTATACCTACATTTTCTATAGAGGAGACTAGATCAAGTTTTACCTAAATATTGATGAGACTCTCACAAAAGTTAAGATCTAGCTTCACAAAGATATATCATATGTTATGGATAATATTTTTGGATAGATATATCAGTATTTATGAACATAACATGGTTTTCTTTCAATTATTCTTCATCAATATTTTGTATTGGACTTGTGATCCACTTTTATATCTATTTTATATCATTTGAATATGTGTCAAATTTTGCTTCACTTATCTATCTTACATAAATTTTTATATTTTGCATTTTGTGTTGTATATGGTTTTATTTATTTTCCCTTATGGTTTATTTTCAGTTTTTTTCCATGATTACATTCTTATATTTCTAAGTTCATTATTTTTCATGGGTATATTTTCATTTTCTTATGGTTGTTTTGCTACCCTATCTCAACCACATAGATAATTATTATTGTGACTTGGCTTTACAAACCTTACTCCCCTTGGTATTGATTCTTTACCATGTCATTAGTTATAAAATAAGTAATCTCATTATCATCCTTTTCTTACTAATCCACTTTGGATCTCCTTTATTCCCTCATTTCATTTCATAAACTAAACATACACATGATTTAAACTTGAGATAACATATTGGTTCAATGGCAAGCCTATGTGTTTAGTCAGTCATATATTTAGATACTTAGATTTCTTTAGCCAAAGTCTAAAGCTCATTTGTGTGTATCAATTTTATACCTCATTTTGGTTATTCAAAATCCATATAGAGGATGAATCTTAAAATAAATAAAATTTAAAATACAAATAATTTAATAAAAGGTAATCATATAAAAGGCAACATACACATCTCAAAATTCAAATCACACTAAAATAATTGATTCATAACACATATCCTTTTGTAATCAAATATCAAACTCCATAGTTATCCTCATGATAGAGTCAAGTTATATTACACTTTGGTATGCTAGTAGATTGGGAAAGGAGATTTAAAAAGTCTTTTAGTGCTACGTACTTTCTCATAAAATTACCCAATCTTCATAGTAGACTGATGGCTCTATCAAATATCTTGAAGAATAGAGAACATGTTCTAGGAAGGTAGGTCCATTTTAATTTTATTATTCATCCAACCAACATGATATGATATTAATATCTCAATTATTTTCCTACACAACACTTTGCTTATTTTGAATGGGTATCCTTTGTATTTTAATGGTCACTAGCCACTTACTATCTTTACTATGTACGTAGTGTGCCTCATGTTTCCTAAGGTTTTTTCATAAAGGACTACATTATGATTTTATACATTCCCTCTTCCATTTACAACATTCTTAATATTTTCCCTTGAGAAATATTGTTTTTTTAATTAATCACTCCCACTAGGAGTTCCATTTATGAGTTAAATTTTAAGACCATGGATAGGACCAAGCCTTCTTCACAAATTACCACAATACAAACATCCTATTAAAATCAGTCCCACAATTTTTTACACTTCATTGGTTTTACTTTTATGAGTTGAAGTGTAAGACTATGGATGGGACCAAGGCCTTTCTCATAAAATATTATATTACCCAAGCCATAATGAAACTACATGTGTCAAATTTGAGATAAGTAGTGATTGAATATGAGCTACACATCATCGACATGATTCTCATCTTGATATAGTATGTTTTAAGTTTAATTAATATTTCAATTTTATCTTTTTATTTCCAAATTGAATGTATGATAAAAACCATTTTATTAAATGTTTCACACTTCCTAGCTTAAATTAGTGAGATCAATTAATTCTATTTTTCAATTTTGTCTTTCTTTTTATACTTCCCAACATGATTGATTGACTTAATTATTTTATCTTTCTACCATTTGGTTTTTCATGTGTCTTCCATTTTATTACATTTTTTTAATACTTCCCAACGTGATATAGTGTGATTTTATCTCGTTTTAATTTGGTTTAGTTCTTTAACATGGTTTAAAAATATTTGTTACCCTTTACCATTGTTAATTTACTATATTTAGTCATCGTTTGTTATTACACATTTCCCATCGTGATATAGTCTGTAGTACATTCTTTTATTACTTATAATTTTTAAATTCATTTTTACCTTTTATTTTTTAACCATGCATGTGTATCACATAATGATAGAAAATTAAAAAAACTCAACATATATTTTCCATGGCATATACAACTAAATCTAAATACATGTGATATAAAGAAATATATCCATGCATCAACATCAAAAACCAAGTGCAACTCATGAGATCAATAAAATTATCAAAATTAAATATATATCATGTATTTTATATAATACAAAGTATAAAATACAAATATCTCTAGCTTTAAGCCTGGACTCCATCTTGCCTATCTTGTGGCCTAGCCATGCTACCCATAGATTCATGGGACTATCCCTTTTGAATGGTATGTTTTAATGAAGTATCTTAGGATATAAAAAATTCTACATATCCTTATAGATTGGCCATCTGGGCCTACACTTGTCTAAGATAGATATAGGTATCTATGTGTGCTACTCTCTTTTGTGCCAAGGAGTATCAGGCTTATGCCTCTACCTCTCCCACCCCTAATGGTGGTTGTAGTCCATCCATCGATGCTTGAAGTCACCATGTGACCTCCCTCACAAATATAAACTAACCCATCTAGGATGGAAATATAGTACCATAAGATCATTTAAAGTGGTGGGGTCTTATGGAACTAGTACCCCATCCAAAATGTCATGATGCACATCCATTATCATGCCCCTGATCTGACCTTCTTCATCATTATATCTACAAAACCCAAAATAGATAAACATCAGATCACATATATATATTAGAATATCTCTATCTACCATAATCACATTACAACTAGTGTCCTATATCAAAAACATAAATAAAAAATTAAAACATTTGTCACTAGTGCTAGTATAACTAATCATCATCTCTTGATCTACTTTCCTTTCAAGCATGGTCTCTCCATGTAGTCATTTTTTGATCACCTCCTACATGGGTTACCAATACACCATTGCAAAGCCATGATTCAACACTCAAATGTGTTATGATCCTCTTTTTAGAGGTGCCTCTATGGAATAGTTATGTCCTAGAGTGGATACTAGATCCTCTTTTGTTGTAACCCTTGCCTATGCTTACTCTTTATGATATTGCCTCCATGTCTGATGAGGCTATGGTGGACATTATGGGTATTATTTTGGTACCTATTGTGTGACAAAATCTAAATCCATGGCTTCTCCCCCCATTGGCTTTACTTCCACTGACTATTGTGCTCAACTATTTCATGTTCTAGCACACCATAATTTGATCACTGACATCCTTAATGGTACTCCTCCTCCTCTTCAACCCCTTTTCTATCTAAAAATTCATGCCAAATAATTAGGCACTAATACAGGGTCCATTGGGTGTGGGATTTTCAACTATCCTATAAAGTGTGCCATCAAATGTGGCTCTATCCATGAGGTGTAGCATCCTATGATTTGCACTTATTTCAACCCTATAGTATTAATTAAACAACTATGAATAATAGTATAAATGTGTGTATATGTAAGCCATAATATCTCTCTTTGTTTGATAATCTATAAATATATCAAATGGGGCAAGACTCAAATGACATTGTCATATCTCCATCTCATGACTCAAGGTAACTTACCATCGACCACATGGGGCAACCATGCTAACTAATACATGGGGAACATCTTGTACATCCATGAACTCAAAAAAACATAGGCCCCATGGTCTTATACCCTATAGATAACATCCCATAAATATCATGCATGAGATTGACCCAAATGACAACCTCAAAATCATAGAGTGTTCCTTGATCTAGTATAGATTGACACAAGGCTATTGCTTATAATAATACCTTATCATCTGACTTGTGACACAACACTCATGTTATCATAAGTCCTATCACAAACTTATATATGTATAGAATCTCGATAATATAGATGTTAAACAATATCACACTCAATATAGGGTATTTCTTATTTGAGTTTGTCACCCAATAGGCTAAAGCTCATCTCTCATCTAGATCCTCTAGTGTGTTAGTGATCACCAGTGTCCCACCTATAAGTAGTCAAAGTAATGCATAAACATACTCTAGTTTGAGACCCACATCAATGGTATACCCATACACCACTCATTGAAAATTATTGGTCAACCATTTCCATCCTCCAAGGAACATGAAAATGAGATCAACACTCAATGGGATCTTCCTCATCTCCATGATGCCTTTAAAACCCAACACAACTAGTTGGGCTCTATCCACATCACTCAAATAAAATAATAGATATGGTAGCTATAATGCATCTATATGGTTCCAAAATATCTAATGTCTCTAAAAAATATCAAAAAACAAAGGATGTATCAGATCTCTATTTCATAAATAATCAAAATACATTCTTAAAAATTCATAAATTACTACTTAATAAGTTGGTTTGATTTAGTTTCTCATATTTTATAAATTTTTACAAAATTAACTTATTTAAGACTTAATTAAAATTGTACCTTATTTTTTATACTAAATTAGTCTTTTACCATTTTTAAGTATATCAACCAATTTTATACTAAATCATCCCTCTTTTAGATTTAGCATACTAAATTAGTCCTATGCTACATAATCAGCCACATTTTTCAGACTATATCAGCCCTCTTATACCAATTGAATAATCCTTCTAGTATGAAATTGACCATCTCATCATTACCAACTAATCCAACCCACTTGTAGTTAGTTAACCACACATTAAAATAATAAATTGGTCCACCACTATGTTTTTCACTCTTTTATTTATGCTTGACTTAAAGACTAAGTCAATCTAATCGACTATATTCCTTCATAATTATGAATTTTTTATCATTTACCATAAATTCCTTAGGCATATATTGGTCTAAATTCTTCCTACCTATTATCCCATTATACCCCTAGTCTACCTAAAAATTTCCTAGGGTTAATTTTGGTGCCTAGATTTTGCCTACCAATTAGTTTTCTATATTTAGCTCAATTTTAAATAAAAATACTGACAAAATTTGAAATTCCCAATTGCTTACTTGCGCTACACCTAATTTGGCCGTTATGCATCCTCCCTATCTTAGTTGTCATCTCATCACCATGATGACTCTCTAGTCTCAAACTAGGTCTCTCATAGCTATGTTTTCTCATAATAGTAAAAAATAATAAATGAATTATTTTTCACCCTATTTATATTTACCATTCAAAATTATTTACATGTCAAATATTTACCACTAAATTCCATCTTTTGATCATATATTTATTTCTAATAGATCTTTTTTTAAACCTTGATAATTTATGGAATCCTAAAATTGTAGAGAATATTTTCACCTATTATATCTATATATTACAAACAAAATTATTTTTTTCTCTTTTTCACTAATTTCTACAGGTTTGTCTAATGTTCCCTATAGTGGACACCTTCACATTTCTTACACCTCCTTATTTAACTAGAGAACTAAGGTAAGTAAATGTAAGTGTTTTTAAATTTTTCTTTTATTTATCTTATTTTTTTTCTTGTTGTAATTTATTTAAATTCAACATTATGTGTTACTACTTTCTTTTCTCTAAGCAACATCACATGTTGCACCTACATGACACATGATGAGCTTAGAGTGGGGCATATGTATACACATAATATATATATTTTTTTTTTCAATTATTGATGTTTTCTCTCTTTTAAGAACCCATCTTGTCTTAATCTCTATGAGTGCACACCTTAAGGGGTGCACCAGGAAAGGGGTGGGCATACCATTGGTGGTTCACATGATTATTATCCCTTTACTACTAGTTGATATCTACATAACCATATCCTAAAAACATCCCTCCTAAGATTTACATCCTCTTTTTTACCTTTATATTTTTATTTTATGCCTTCAATAGCCCTTACTTAGCGTAAAACCATTTTTAAAAGCTTACATTACACTATCAGCCCCATTAAACATGTACTCTAGTTGTTAAAACTCATTTAGGGTTTAGGTCAGCTCCTAACCAACCTAGACTAAGACATAATTTATTTTTCTCAATAATGATATAAAGTTGATTTTTTAAACCCTATCAATAAAATTTTGAAAAGGTTTAATGTTAGATTTAACTATTTATACACATCTATTTCATCATTTATTTAGTAAGAGAAGAAGAAGAAGAAGAAGAAGAAGAAGAAGAAGAATATATTACACATATGTTTATCCACCATTATACATGAGGAACATAGCTTACGGTTTCAATAATTTATATGGAGATATGGAACTTGTCTTGTGGATAAATCTTTTAGATGCATAAATAGGTTGTATAGCCTAGTGATGATTTATCCTTATCATCCTTACATACCACAACAACCTCTTGTGAAATACCTTTGCCAAAGGAGAGATTGAGGTTCAACAGGTTCACCTTCAAATTTAAGTATTCCTAAATTTGTTCTTCCATTATAAGAGTTGATAGATTAACATTTGTACTTTTTCCCCATCAATGAGGATTTCATACTCATCTATGTGAGTATATATCTTCTATGTATTTTTTATTTTTATGTTTATTACACCCACTTTTTGCCACAAGCTTTGGTGAGCACTAGATTAGACTTTGTTTTTATCATTTATGCTTAATGGATATGAAATAATAGGACATAGCTAGGGTTATTGCATATTTTTTTCTTGACTGGAGGGTTTGAAACCCTTCCTAGTGATTTTATTGTGGTAAGAGATCCCTTGGCTAGGTTTAGCAGATCAATCTTGGTCATGACCTTGGATATATAATATATCAACAATCATAAGTGTAACTAGGATTTATCTTATCCAATTTAGGATTTATTTATAGATAAATTTATCTTTACATACAAAAATTAGACATAAATACATAATACTCAAGACCTAATTTAAAGAATATCAACATAACAATTTGTTTATTTTTCTTATCAATATCACATTATTTCAACTACAATCGAAGATGTTAAAAATTTGTGAAATCATGTTATAAGGTTTCATAATCATATAGGATAAAAATGATGATGTCATTCTCTAGGTCATGGCCTCTCATCACATCTTACTTATTGAATAGCATTACAAGAGTGGTCCACACTTGAGTAGTTGTTTTGGCAGATTCAATGTGAAATAATAGATTAAGAGAGATGGAAAGTCACAATAGTTCAAAAAAATTATTACAATAGTAGAACCATTTGGTTTTGAATTATGTTATTGAAGGTTTAATCTCATTTCTCATTATAATTTAATGGTAACCCTGGGATATCAAAATGTTTTCCATTCATGATAATTAAAAGGTGTGATTACACTTATTGGACTTAAATCCATAGCGCATAAGGATAAGATGTTGCATAAGGTAAATAATAAATTCAAAAAAATAAATTTAAAGCACCACATAATACCCCTTATAACTATTAAAGTGACCTACCAAAGTTTAAAATATAATCACACTCTTATAGATGTTAGACATAGTCAAGAATGCATCTTGAGTAATTATGTAAAAATATGAAATAACTTGAGAGACATCAGGATCAGTCAATAATGCATCTAATAGTATAATATATCTGGCTTTAAGGGAGATATATTGGACTCAAAATTACCACCAATGTGTAGATCATGAAAAATAATCACTTTTGAATAAGATGACACTCAAATTTAAGTTACTGATCAAAAGTTATAGACATTTGAAAATCTAAGTTCCCATGAAAATTTTGGGTGGAAATAGTGGTGGAAAATACATTTGAATCAACTTCCAAAAAAAATTGAGAAACCTTGGAGCAAAAGCTTGAAAAATATTGTAAATCACTTTCCTCAAAAAAACATTAGTCCCTTTAGAGTAAAAGTGAAACACTTTTGGGTTAGAAATGATAAAGAGATTATTTCCAATAGGGGATAAGACCTTTTATGGGTTCTCCCCCATCCATATTTTGATATATGTGGGAGTGACATCATCTTAAAATGCATCCAAATTTTAAATGAATAGTAGCACTTTTAACCTAGATAAATTTGACAGCCTCTTGGATGTTAGAACATGCAAAAGGGGTGGTCAGAGTGTGCAAGGGTTGTTATCATTGCCTTCAAGGTTTTGATAAGTGGGTTGGTAGAGTTGAAATGTTTCGAGGAGTCTCTTGGTAGGGTCATTAGAGTTTGTAGGGTTTGCAAGTAATATTATTAGAATATGTAGAGTATGTAAGTAAGGGTATCTAATCTAGAGGATTTTCACTCTTTATATGGTCTAAGATAATTAATTAATATCCTATTTAATAGTATTTTTATTTTACCATGGGATATATATTTAATTAATTAATATCCTATTTAATGATATTTTTATTTTACCATTAGATATATTTAATTAATTAAATATCCTATTTTATTAAACCATTAAATAATTTTACCTAAGTCACCAATTTTTAATTATCCCCTATATGGATGGTTTTTAAAAAAATAGGAGATTATTTTTAAAAATAATAAAACACTTTATTTTTAAAAATAAAAAAAAAACAACATTATCTCACACATCCATTAAGTGGAATTCATTGGTGGATAATGTTTTATTTTAATTCTTTATTCCCTTCCCCTCGACATGATATCCACTTTAAAATGGGATGGATTTGGTTTTTATTTACATGCATGGTGTTTGGAAATGTTTTAATAAACATTATCCTTTAAACTTATCATGCATGTTAAACTTATTTACATGCATGTTTATGTTTGATTAACATGCATGGTCACAGTCTTGTTAG
The DNA here is from genome assembly GCA_037957365.1 of Torreya grandis. Classification (NCBI taxonomy): domain Eukaryota; kingdom Viridiplantae; phylum Streptophyta; class Pinopsida; order Cupressales; family Taxaceae; genus Torreya; species Torreya grandis. The sequence continues at coordinate 2,504,223 of JARHVA010001931.1, read as the reverse complement.
GAAGTGGACCATTGGTTTTAAATGGCAAGATATTTATTAAATTAACCATGTCATGGACTCTTTTTAATCAAATGGTAGGGACATTTTTTTAAAATCTAATTCCAAAAATTAAGTATCCTCTATAACATGCATGTCTTATCACTTTATTCCCTATGTGTAAAATGGGGACGGTTAGTGGAGTACGTTATGGTCTTTGTGGATATATTTTAATAAAATTTAATTGTCTTCTTAACATGCACACTTCATTATCCACTTACCTTTTGTATGGACTTGGGCTACATGGATATTCTTGAAATGGTGGATAGGGCATATAATGGAGACATATGGATTATGTTATGGTCTTTATTTAGACCAATTTGCATGGACAATGTTAATTATGTTCTAGAGTCCTTTTTAACCCTAAGGTAAAAATAAAGTTACCGAGACATTTTTAACATGAAATATTTACCTTTTACAATGGTGGTATGAATTTTAACCATTTCCCCTATTTGTGGCACATTTTTGGGAAGTGGGTATGATTTAAAGGTGTTGAGAGAATCAGAGAATTATGTGGTTGAAACCTCCCTTATTTTTTGCCTTATTTTGTGGGGATATGGTTATATCTATGTTTATGGTGCATTTTTCAAGGGATTTTGAAAATTATAAATAGGGGTGAGGGGTAAAACGTTATTCCTTGAGTTTTACATCTCATTTTGAGCTCTATAATTCTCTCTTCGATCCGTGTGATCAGATTTGAGGTGTGGTTTTTTTGTGAAAATTTTGGTGTGAATTTGGGTTAGAGAAAGTTATCTATATAAGAGGTTTTTGTTGAAATTTATTTTCACTCTTTTTTATAATATTATAGAAAGTCTTTTGGTGGATGTTGCCCATATTGGGTGAACCATGTTATATTGGTGTTGTGTGTGTATTTGCTTAGATCTAAATTTTCTTCCATATGTATCTATTATTGTGATTTTGAGGAATAAATTCCATGTTGCATTTTATTGCATAATTAATCACTTATTCCTAACAACTGGTATTAGAGCTAATTCTAGTGGTTTTGCTAAAGTGGTGAATCATCAAGAAAGATATTAGCTTGAGTGGGAGCTATGGTAGATAATGGAAGATCTAGAGTCAAAAAATTAAATGGGAAAATTTTTGGATTTTGAAAGATGCAAATGGAGGATTACTTATTTTATAAGGATCTTCATCTCCCTTTGATGGGGAAAACATGCCAACCTTCAAGTATGAATTAAGCATATTGAAATTTGCTTGATAGTAAAGCACTAGGAGTCATACAATTGTGCCTTGAATCTTTGGTTGCCTTAAATATTTTAGTGAAGATGACCACATTTGGTCTGATAAAGAAATAACGGGAGTTATATGAAAACACCTCTACTTCTAATAAAATATTTTTGATGAAAAAATTATTTAATATGAAAATGTCTAAAAATGGTTCTATAGCTAATGATTTTAATGATTTTAATTTAGTTGTGAGTATGCTAAATTATATTGGTATTAAATTTGAAGATGAAGTTAAGGATTTATTGATTTTGTTCTCCTTACCATATAGTTGGGATAACTTGGTTATGGATGTGAGTAATGTCATCCCTACTGAGGGAAGTTTAAAATTTGAGGATATTATAAGTGTGATTCTTAGCAAGGAAATGTGAAGGAAGAGTACTAGGGAATCATATTCAGGGAAGTATTTGATGTTAGAGACTAGAGGGATACAAAATGATAGAAGAAAATGAAATCATGGAAATTCAAAGGGTCAAGGAAGATCTAAATCTATAGACAAGATGGTGTGTTGGCACTGTGGGAAAAGTAGACACACAAAGAAGGAATGTTGGGAACTTTGGGACAAGAAGACCAAACATGAAGAAACCAAAGAGGCAAATATGAAAATAGGTACTACTAGTCAATATTCCTTAATTCTTTCCTTGGATAATATTTATTAATCTTGGGTATTAGATTCAAGGGCTTGCTTTCATGCCACCCCACATAAGCATCATTTTATTGATCATGTTTAAGGAGATTATGGACATGTTTATCTTGGTGATGATGAATCATGCATCATAGTAGGAAAAATTTGTGTTTAGGTGAATATGTAGAATGAGAAGACATGGAAACTAAAGGATGTCAAACATGTTCCATAGTTAAGGTAGAATTTAATATCAACATGGAAGTTGGATAATGAGGATTGTTCAGTGTTGTTTATAATAGACTCTTAGAAAGTTATCAAGGGTGCTCTTATGGTTATGAGAGGTAATAAAATTGGCACTTTGTATTTGACTAGTAGTGTTGGTCATTGTAATTTAGTTTTTATAGATGGAGATACAACTTTGTTGCACTACAAGCTCGGTCATATGAGCTAAAAGGGCATGGGAATATTGAAAGACAAGTTGCTTGAATAGAAACATGTTGATTTGGACTTTTGTGATGATTGTGTGTATGGGAAGTAGAAGTGAGTTATATTATTGAGAATTTGACCTTAAAAAAAGGAGAATAAATTAGAGTTGGGTCACTTAGATGTATGGGGGCTAGCTCAGGTATCTTCTATTGGTGGTTTAAATTATTATGTTATTTATTGATGATGTAACTAGGAAATTTTGGGTTTATTTCATTAAGAATAAATTTGATGTATTTGAAACATTCAAAATATGGAAAACTTTGGTTGAGAATGAAATAGGTCTCAAGTTGAAATGTCTTAGGCTAGATAATGGAAGTGAGTATTGTATCAAAGAATTTGATGATTCTTATTCAAATAATAGAATTCATAGGCAAAGGATGATTTTAAGGACACCATAGGAGAATGGAGTGTCAGAGAGGACAAACAAGACAAGCATGGATCATGCTAGGAGCATGAGGTTACATGTAGGGTTGTCCCTAAAGTTTTGGAGTAGTTAGGATAATGGTATATCTAATTAATAGAGGACCTTTAGTGCCTTTGGATGGAGTCATACCTAAGGAAGCTTGGTTTGGTAAGAAATTTAATTATTATTTTCTTAGGGTCTTTAGATGTGAGGTATTAGTTTATGTTCCCAAGAAAGATAGGACCACGTTAGAAGCTAAGTCTGAGAGATGCACCTTTAATGGTTATGGTGAGGATGACTTTGGTTTCTAGGTTTAGAGTCTTAGAGACAAGAAAATATTATGGTTTAGGGATTTTGTATTTAAAGAAAGAGTCATGTATAAAGATCAAATGTAAGAACAAGAAAAAAAAGAGCACACAGTGTTGGATGATATTATAAATGGTATGGTGTCCAAAAATATAGTTCAGGAACATCCTACATAGGAACCCCAAACTCTTGTAGGAAGAAGGTCTTTTAGGATAAGGGAATTTCTTAAATGTTTTTCCCCATCTTTGGGTTATTTATTACTTGCTGACAGTGCAGAACCATAATTTTTTGAGAAATTAATGCAAGTGAATGCTAGGGAAAAGTGGGAGCCAGCCATGGAAGAAGAACATAGTTCTCTCATGGAGAACTAGACATGGGATTTGGTATTCACTTGGGAGAAGTGGGAGCAAGCCATGGAAAAAGAACATAGTTCTCTCATGGAGAACTAGACGTGTGATTTGGTGAAGCTACCTAATGGCAATATACAATTGTAAAATAAGTGGGTATACAAAATCAAAGAATAGGATGGAGGAAGGAAAAGGTACAAGGCCCAGTTAGTGGTCAAGGGGTTTGCATAGAAGAAAGGTATTGATTTTGATGATATTTTTTCTCTTATTATTAAGATGACTTCTATTAAAACTATGCTTCATATAGTTGCAGTAGAGGATTTACAATTAGAATAATTAGATGTGAAGACTATGTTATTTTATGGTGATTTAGAGGAGTAAGTATATATGGAGTAACCCTAGGGTTATGAGGTCAAAGGAAAAGAGAAATTGGTGTGTAGACTAAAGAAGAGCTTGTATGGCTTGAAACAAGCTCCAAAACAATGGTATAATAAGTTTGATAGTTTTATATTCGAACATGGTTACTCCAGGTATCATTCTGACCATTGCATGTATGTCAGTAGATTTGAAGATGAAAATTATATTATTATATGCTTGTATGCAGATGACATGTTGGTTTTATAAAATAACATGCAACAGATTCAAGTACTCAAGAAGTAGCTTGGTGATTTCTCTTATATGAAGGATTTGGGTGTAATGAAGAAACTCCTTGGTACAAGGATAACTCAAGATAGGAAGGAGAAAAATCTGAGCTTATCCCAGGAAGACTACAAGAAGAAATTTTTGGAGAGGTTTAGTATGCAAGATGCTAAGCCAGTTGGCACTCCTTTGGTAGGCCATTTTAGATTATCAAAGGAGTAATATCCCAAGATAGAAGAATAAAATCTAAAGATGTCTAAGGTACCTTACTCATCAATGGTTGGTAGCCTAATGTATGATATAGTTTGTATTAGGCCAAATATTGCCCATGTAGTGGTAGTAAGTAGGTACTTGAGTAATCCATGTTATGAGCACTAGCAAGTAGTGAAGTGGATTATTTAATATTTGAGAGGAACCATGGGCACAACATTGTGCTTTGGTAGATTGGACACTACTTTGCATGGTTATGTGGACTCAAATATGGCTTGGGATGTTGATAAAATGAGGAGTATGATAGGTTATGTATCTAATATCATCAATATAGAGGTTAATTAGATTTCATAGATAGATAAGGTTATGGCTTTATCAATCACAGACGCTGAGTATGTTACTGCTATAGATGCTAATAAGGAGATGATTTGGTTACAATAGTTACTTAATGAGTTAGGTCATAAACAATAAGTTATGGGATTACATAGTGATAGTCTGAGTGTTATACATTTAGCCAAGAACTAAAATTTTCACTAGAGGATGAAGCACATATAGTTGTGGTATTATTTCATCAAAATAACTTTAGAGGAAAATATAGTGAAGCTAGAGAAGATACATATGAGTTAGAATCCTAAAAATATGATGACCAAGGTCATCACATTAGATAATTTTAGGTTATGTTCAGCTTTGGTTGGTCTTCATAAAGATCATGGTGGAGTGTTAAATTTTGTTTAATGGAAAATGAGCTCCAAGTGGGAGATTGTTGAATATGGAGTCTGTTTTAACCCTAATGTAAAAATAAAGTTATTGAGAAATTTTTAACATGAAATATTTACCTTTTATAATGGTGGGAAAAATTTTAACCACTTCTCCTATTTGTGACACATTTTTTAGAAGTGGATGTGATTTAAAGGTGTTGAGAGAATCAGAGGATTATATGGTTGAAACCTCCCTTATTTATTGCCTTATTTTATGGGCATATGGTTATCTCTATGGTTATGGTACATTTTTCAAGGGATTTTGAAAAGTATAAATAGGAGTGATAGGCAATGCATTATTTATTATGTTTTGCATCTCATTTTTAGCTCTGTAATTCCCTCTTTGATTGGTGTGATCGAGTTTGAGGTGTGGCTTAGAATCTCAAGAATTTTGGTGTGAACTCAGGTTAGAGAAAATTATCTTTGTAAGAGGTTTTTGTTTAGAGTTGTTTTTTACTCTTGTTTATAATATTATAGATAGCCTCTTGGTGGATGTAGCCCACATTGGGTGAACCACATTATATCAGTGTTATGTGTGTATTTGCTTAGATATGAATTTTCTTCCATATGTCTCTATTGTTGTGATTTTGAGGAATGAATTTTGTGTTGCATTTAATTGAATAATTAATCACTTATTCCTAAAAAATTATGGTGTGGTAATGGAAGTCTCTTGGTCCCAAATAACCACATGGATAATATGTGGCGAGCTTATTTTGGCTTATATTTATCATTAAAAAAATCTATCATTAAACATCATGCAATTCTTTTCATTGGTCATTTAATCTAGTATGATGTCTTGAATTTAAAATTCCAATAAAAAATGGCCCATTTTAATGGGATATCAACCCCAAAACAAGGAAAAGTCACCATTATGGGAAAAACAATAATTATTCTCAACCAATGTACAAAGGTAGGGGAAAACCAAAAAAATTACCTTGTGCATATTTATTAGCTAATGCATAGCCAATGCCATGGAGGCATTGAGATATAAAAACTATAGGTGTTTTAACATATATAACAGTGTTTTTTCACAGAGGGATTTTGCAAAAGATATATATCTAGATTATAGAGGTAGCAAGACTCTTGGGTAAATTAAAGAGGTTTATTTTTATTTATTGAAAAAATAGATTATCTAGCATGAAATAATTCTATTATACTCAGAAAGGTTTCATAATTATTCTCAAAGAGTTTTTAATAGATTGGAACACTCATAGAGTGGACCTAAGGATGTAGCCATTTGGTGAACCCAATAAACAAAACTTATGTATCATTTTATTAATTTATTATCTATGATATAAAACTGTTTCAATTTCCTTAATTAAATTATAGAATGTTTATAAAGTAAATTTTGTATTTACTTAAGATAAATTGGAAATTAATATCCAGTTTTCATCCAATCTAAGCAGAATGTAAAAGTATTTATAAGATTGGATTTTTGGATTAGTTTTAATTATTTTTGTAAAATAATTAAGAGATTATTTTATAAAGATAACATATTTATGGAATGTCTTAAATGAACAACATAGTTATATGAGTTTACTAGATCACACCTATTCAAAATTGTTCAGATTTACATTCTAATTAAAAATGTCAATTTCTTTTAACGAAATTTTAGAAATTGACATATTTTTAAAAATCCATTTGTTATTTTATTTAATCCTAAAAATGATATTTCTACAGCTAATTATATTTTAATTACGTAATAGAGAGTTTTAGTATCCATTAGAAAAACTATGTGATTTATCTATAGGGGTAAATCTGGTTTTTGGATCATTTTTGGTATCATAGAAGTTAGAATGCAAGGATTAACTTTTGATTATATGAAAGTTTAAATTCAATTTTAGTATTGGTTCAATTTTTTGTAGACAATTATTTACTCCATTTACAGTGTTGGAAGTATAGGTTGTTTGAAGGAACAAGAAACCATGGACAAGTTGTTCAAACAAGAGAAACTTGATGAGCTCAACAAATTTAATATGCATATTTAGGAAGAGAACTCTTTCTTGAGAGCAAATTTTTACACCTTGGAAGAGGAGATTGAAAGGTTGAAAAAAGAGTTGCAAGCCAAGGATGAGCTCTTGTCAAGTTTGCAAAATGGTGATGACATGAAGGAGAAAAATAACTTCATTATGCATATAGGACCTTCATCTCCCACAAGTGAACAAACAAATTCATTAAGCATTCTATGTGAATGCAAGTCACCAATTACTTTTCCTTTCCATCATGCGTCTAATAAAAAGGATTATTATAAGTTTGAGCAACATAATAGAGGCATAGGTTCAAAATTACTTGTTAAAATGGGATTTAATAGAAAAGGCCTTGAAAATGATGGACAAGGAATTACTAACCCCATTTAGATAGAGGATAAGCCTCATCGTGTAGGTTTGGGATATAGATCTGGTATTCAAAATGAAATAGGTGAATGCTCTAAAAAATTAGAAGCAAAGGGTATTACAGAGAAGTGTAAACCATATTGGATGGAAGGTAAAACACATTATTTTCATCACACTTGCAATAATATTGATTCTAATTCTACCATATAATGTAAATATTCCAATGGTCCTTACGATTATGGTACATAAATTTTTTGGTATATTTATCCATGCAATTTTTGTGGATTATCTAACCACTATGTAGCAAAATATTAGAAACATAAATCTTTATTAGGAAATATTTTAAAATACCACTCTCCTAGACAATATTATGAGAATGCCAGAAAGAGTATGTTTTCTAAAAGAGTGGAAAAACATTTTTGTACTCACTATAACAAGAAAATACATGAGGTTAATAGCTATTGGTAGCTTCATCCCAAACAACATTAGAGAGTTGTGAAAAAGGAAATCATTTTTAAACCAATAGTTTTAGATATAACCCATATAGAAACTCAAGTAAAATCTAAGGATAATCTAATTAAGTGGTTTGGAAAGAAATTCATTACTTTCATGTTTTCATAGCTATGTTATCTTACTAGTATATTAATTTTCAAATCAATTTTGGAATTCTAGTAAAAAAAATATATTTTAGTTTTGAAACATAATTTTTTTTGAGTTGCCAGCTATGAGAAAATTTAAGTGACATATTTATCTAATTGTTTTTTTATGTTCATGGTTCTGCTAAAATCTCTATTTTTAATATCTTGATAAGTTCTTTAGTACCTGATGCATTGAAAAAGGAATTAACTCATATTTAAACTTGGAGATATTCCTAAATGGTTTAAGTTTGAAATTTGGTTTATTGGAGTAACCTATAGATAAAAACCAAGCGATAGGTTTATCATACTTGGATTATTTTTCTCACATATGGGTTTTGGAAAAACTTCATTTTAAAACCTTGATAGTAGTGTATGCACATTATATGGGCCATGATCATTATATTTATTTTTGAAAAAATTGCATTTCATTATATACACATACATACATACATACATACATACATACATACATACATACATACATACATACATACATACATACATACATACATACATACATACATACATACATACATACATACATACATATATATATATATATATATATATATATATATATCAGGTAGTTTACTTCTATCTATAGTTTTCTATTGGGTAGATATTTCTTTCACTGGCATTTTAGGGATTCAATTTGATTTTTGAATTGTTACCATGACATTTTGCAATGATGTTTTGTAGATTGAACTATTTGTAGATTCAGTGGGTGACTTGACCTTTTAGGGGACAAAAAGGGTCTTATTGGGGAGGTTTGATCTAAAGGATTTTCACTCTTCATATGGTTCAAGATAATTAATTAATATCCTATTTAATGGTATTATTTATTTTACCATGGGATATATATTTAATTAATTAATATCATATTTAATAGTATTTTTAATTTTATCATGGGATATATTTAATTAATTAAATATACTATTTTATTAAACCGTTAAATAATTTGACCTAAGTCCCCAATTTTTAATTATCCCCCACATGGATGGATTTTTAAAAAATGGGATATTATTTTTAAAAATTAAAAAACAACAACATTATCCCACACATCCATTAAGTGTAGTTCATTGGTGGGTAATGGTTTATTTTAATTATTTATTCCCTTCCCCCCCAACATGATATCCACGTTAAAATGGATGGATTTGGTTTTTATTTACATGGATGGTGTTTGGAAATGTTTTAATAAACATTATCCTTTAAACTTAGCATGCACATTAAACTTCTTTACATGCACCTTTATGCTTGGTTAAGATGCATGGTCACAGTCTTGTTGGGAAGTGGACCATTGGTTTTAAATCAAAAGAGATTTATTAAATTAACCATGGCATGGACTCTTTTTAATCATATGGTGGGGACATGTTTTTTTTTTTTTTTTTTTAAATGAAGTCCAAAAATTAAATATCTTCTATAACATGTATTTCTTATCACTTTATTCCCTACATGCAAAATGGGGATAGTTAGTGGAACATATTATGGTCTTTGTGGAGATATTTTAATAAAATTTAATTATCTTCTTAACATGCATGCTTCATCATCCACTTACCTTTTGTATGTACTTGGGCTATGTGGATATTCTGGAAATGGTGGATAGAGCATATAATGGGAACATATGGATTATTTTATGGTATTTATTTAGACCAATTTGCATGGACAATGTTAATTATGGCATGGTAATGGAAGTCTCTTGGTGCCAAACAACCACATGGATAATGTGTGGTGAGATTATTTTCGCTTGTATTTATCATAAAAAAACATTTGGTCTTAAATATCATGCCATTCTTGGTATTGATCATTTAATTTGGTATGTCCTAGATCCTTGAATTTAAGATAGCAATATAAAATGGCCCATTTTAATGAGATATAAACCCAAAAATAGGGGAAATTCACCATTATGGAAAAAATAATAATTATTCTTAGCCAATGTAAAAGTTAGGGGAAAACCAAATTAGATTTCCCAACATAGATCTATTAGCCGATGCACAACCAATGCCATGGAGGCATTAAGATATAAAAACTATAGGTGTTTTTACAAAGGCAACAATGTTTTTGCATAGAGGGATTTTGTGGAAGAGACATATCTAGATTATAGAGGCAATAAGAACCTTGGGTAAATTAAAGAGGTTTATTTTTATTTGTTGTGAAAATAGATTATTTGTTATGGAAGAATCCTATTATACTTAGAGAGGTTTTGTAATTATTCTTGAAGATTTTTTAATAGATTAGAACACTCATAAAGTGGACCTAAGGACACCCATTTGGTGAACCTAGTAAACAAATCTTTTGTGTCATTTTTTAAATTTATTCTCTATCATCTAAAATTATTTCAATTTCCTTAATTAAATCACAGAATGGTTATAAAGTAATTTTTAGATTTACTTAAGGGAAATTAGAAATTAATATTTAGTTTTAAGGAAAATTGGAAGTTAATATCCAATTTTTATCCAATCTAAGCAGACTGTAAAAATTTTTATAAGCTTGGATTTTTGGATTAGTTTTAATTATTTTTGTAAAATAATTAAGAGATTATTTTATAGAGATAACATATTTATGGAATGTATTAAATGAATAATAGAGTTATATGAGTTTACCAAATCACTCATATTCAAAATTGTTTAGATTTACATTCTAATTAAAAACGTCAATTTCTTTTCAATAAATTTTAGAAATTGACATATTTTTAAAAATACATTTCTTATTTTATTTAATCCTAAAAATGATATTTATACAACTAATTCTATTTTAATTACAAAATAGAGAGTTTTAGTATCAATTTGAAAAACTATGTGATTTATCTATAGGGGTAAATCTAGTTTTTGGATCATTTTTAGTATCAAAGGAGTTAGAATATAGGTATTAGCTTTTGATTATGTGAAAATTTGAATTTAGTTTCAGTATTGGTTGGATTCTTTATAGGCTATTATTTACTCCATTTCTAGTGTTGGAAGTATAGGTTATTTTTAGGAATTGGAAACCATGGGCAAGTTGTCTAAACAAGAGAAACTTGATGAGCTTGAAGCATTTAATATGTAGATTTAGGAAGAAAACTCTTTCTTGAGAGCAAAGTTTTACTCCTTAGAAAAGGAGATTGAAAGGTTGAAAATAGAGTTACAAGACAAGGATAAACTCTTGTCAAGTTTTCAAAATGATGATGGCACAAAGGAAAAAAAACAAGTCCACTATTCATATAGGACCTTCCTCTCCCATAAGTGCAAAAACAGAGTCATTAAGAACTATAAGTGAATGTGAGTCACTAGTTACTTTTCCTTTCCATCATGAATCTAATAAAAAGGATTCTTGTAAGTTTGAGCAACATACTAGAGGTATATGTTCAAAATTAATTATTAAAATGGGATTTAATGGAAAAGGCCTTGGAAGAGATGGCCAAGGCATTACTAACCCCATTTAGATAGAGGATAAGTGTCATTGTGTAGGTTTGGGATACATATATGGTATTCATAATGAAATAGGTGAATGCTCTAAAAAAGTAGGAGCAAGAGGTACTATAGAGAAGTGTAAACCATCTTGAATGGAAGGTAAAACACATTATTTTCATCACACTTGTAATAATATTGATTCTAATTTTACCATACAATGTAAATATTCCAACATTGCTTATGATTATGGTACACAAAATTTGTGGTATATTTATCCATACAATTTTTGGGGATTGTCTAACCACTGTGTAGACAAATGTTGCAAATGTAAATCTTTGTTAGGAAATATTTTGAAAGACCATTCTCCTAGATAGTATTATGAGAATGTCAGTAAGAGTATCTTTTCCAAAAGAGTGGACAAACATTTTGTTAGTCATTGTAATAGGAAAGGACATGAGATTAATACCTATTGGTAGCTTCATCCCAAACAACATTGGAGAGTTATGAAAAAGGAAAGCATTTTTAAAACCAATAGTTTCAAATATAACCCATGTAAAAACTTAGGTAAAATCTAAGGATAATCAGGTTAAGCAGTTTGGAATGTAATTTATTAGTTTCATGTTTTCATAGCTATGTTTTCTTATTAGCATACAAATGTTTAAAGTAGTTTTGGACTTCTAGTAAAAGGAATATATTCTAGTTTTGAACATTTTTTTTTTTGAGCTACCAGCTATGAGAAAATCGAAGTGATAGGTTTATCATACTTAGATTGCTTTCTCATTTTCATGCTTTTCCTAAAAGCTCTATTTTTAATCTCCTGATATGTTTTTGAGTCCCTGATGCATTGAAAAAGGAATTAACTCATATTTAAATTTGGAGATATTCCTAGATGGTTTAATTTTGGAATTTGGTTTATTGGAGTAACTTGTAGAGAAAAACCAAAGGATAGGTTTATCATACTTGGATTATTTTTCTCACATTTGGGTTTTGAAAAAACTTCATTTTTAAACCTTGATAGTAGCTTATGTAGATTATATGGGGCATGATCTATATGTCTATTTTAGAAAAAAATGATTTTGGTATGTGTGTGTGTGTATATATATATATATTGAGTAGATAGCTTACTTCTATCTACAATTTGGTATTGGGTAGATATATCTTTCACTGGCATTTCAGGGATTCAATTTGATTTTAGAATCGTTACCATGATATTTTTCAATGATGTTTTGTAGAGTGAAATATTTGTAGATTCATTAGGTGACTTGACCTTTTGGAAAACAAAAGGGTCTTATTGGGGAGGTTTGATTAGGAGGATTTTCACTCTTCATATAGATCAAGATAATTAATCAATATCCTATTTAATGGTTTTTTTTTTTAAATTTTACCATGGGATTTATTTATTTAATTAAATATCATATTTTATTAAACCATTAAATAATTTTACCTAAGTCCCCAATTTTTAATTATCCCCCACACGGATGGTTTTTTTTTTTAAAAATGGGATAATATTTTAAAAAATAATAAAACACTTTATTTTTTAAAATAATTAAAAAAAAACATTATCCCACACATCCGTTAAGTGGAATTCATTGGTGGATAATGTTTTATTTTAATTCTTTATTCCCTTTCCCCCCAATGTGATATCCACTTTAAAAGGGATGGATTTGGTTTTTATTTACATGCATTGTCTTTGGAAATGTTTTGATAAACATTATCCTTTAAACTTAACATGCATGTTAAACTTATTTACATTCACCTTTATGTTTGGTGAACATGCATGGTCATGGTCTTCTTAGGAAGTGGACCATTGGTTTTAAATGGAAAGACATTTATTAAATTAACCATGGCATGGACTCTTTTTAAACATATGGTGGGGATATGTTAAGAAAAAAAAAACTAAGTTTAAAAATTAAATATCCTATATAACATGAATTCTTATCACTTTATTCCCTACATGGAAAAGGGGGATGATTAGTGGGGTATGTTATGGTATTTATGGACATATTTTAATAAAATTTAGTTATATTCTTAACATGTATGTTTCATCATCCATTTACCTTTTGTATGTACTTGGGCTACATGGATATTCTTGAAATGGTGGATAGGGCATATAATGGAGACATACATATTATGTTATGGACTTTATTTATACCAATTTGCATGGGCCATGTTAATTATGGCATGGTAATGGAAGTCACTTGGGACCAAACAGCCACATGGATAGTGTATGGTGAGCTTATTTTGGCTTGTATTTATTATAAAAAAACATCTAGCATTAAACATCATGCCATTCTTAGCATTGATCATTTAATCTAGTATGGCATAGATCCTTGAATTTAATACAACAATAGACAATGGCCCATTTAAATTGTATATCAACCCAAAAATATGGGAAACTCACCATTATGGGAAAAATAATAATTATTCTCAATCAATGTACAAAGGTAGGGGAAAACTAGAAAAGATTACCCAGTGTAGATCAGTTAGTTGATACACAACCAATGACATGGAGTAATTGAGATATAAAAACTATAGGTGTTTTTTCAAAGGTAGCAATGTTTTTACATAGAGGGATTTTGTAGAAGAGATATATCTGCATTACAAAGGCAACAAGAAACTCAGGTAAATAAATTAGGTTTATTTTTATTTGTTGCATAAATGGATTATCTGGTATGAAAGAATTCTATTATACTCAGAGAGGTTTTGTAATTATTCTCAAAAAGTTTTTAATAGATCAAAACACTCATAGAGTGGACTTGAGGATGTAGCCATTTGATGAACACCATAAGCAAATTTTTTGTGACATTTTTT